>ONZQ02000005.1:553706-591853 GCA_900312665.1 Cephalotrichum gorgonifer | reverse complement strand
CACTCGGACGATGTTGCATCAATGAAGAAAAATAAGGTAATCCATGAGCGACATGTTCCAGGCATAGCCCATTTGTGAATTAGGGTGCATATCCCAACTTGGTAAACGCATGTTAAGCGTAGTGATATTGGTATACGGAAGACAGAGAGACAACGCTCGTGTGACATGTATTCCGGCGCTCGTGAAATGCATAACGCGCCAGTCCATACGCCCATCATCATCCGCTCACGCTCGCGTAAAGTGTGGAGCAGCTATCAAGTAGCACTCCCCACGAAGCCGGTGTCATCTCGGGTCCGGTCCATAAAGCGTGGAGCAACTAGTGAGCAGTATCCTCCACGACCTCCGCCACCCACGCCGCAAAGTCCGCCAGGTCCTCATCCTGCTGCGCCTCCCTCATCAGCTCTCCAACCGCCCTCACAGCGGCGGTATCCCCCATCCTCCGCTCCACCAGCCCCACAAATCTCGTCCTACTATCGGGCTGCGGGGCAGAGTGAACCTTGCGGAAGAGGTCTTTGTAGAACTCCACGAGCACGAGATACATTGCGATATCCTCGCGGTCGACAATATCCATCGCGAAGTTGAGTAGGTTCTCGGGGCCGAAACCCCGCGATGCGACCAGGGAGCCGAAGTCCAGGTGCGCAATGTTCGGGAGCAAGCTCAGGAGGCGATTCTGCGACAGGGAAGCCTGTCGCGAGCCCGGGTCGGTGACGCACGCCCTCCGGATAATGTCTCCGCCCTCCCCTTCGAGGAGGTACACCCAGACATCGAGGGGCCGGTGGGCGGACCCATTAATGCCGTCCACCATCGTCTCGTCCTCGTCCGTGAGCGACAGCCGCCTCGTGGCGTCTACCAAGCCCGGCGTCGTTCCCTCGAGGAGGTTCAGTAGCGCCTCCTCGCCCCGCTGGCTCACCTCCACCGCGGGGGCGTTCATCCACACGGTGATGAGGGCGGATAGGACATCCTCCCTAAGCACGCTCCTCGCACCCTCTCTTCCCTGCGCACGCTTGATGATGTCCGCTGCAAGGAGGTTCGGGGCTGGGTGCGGGGCCTCCAAGGCGGCGATTAGCATGGCGGGGGTGACGAAGCTTAAGACGGCGGATATGGGCATGCGGGCTATGAGGGCGTCGATGAGGGAGGTGACGGTGCGGAGGGGTGCGTCGTCGGCCAGGACGGGGAGGGTGGAGATGAGGTGGGTGAGGAGGGTGTGGTAGGTGGACTGGTTGTCAGGGAAGGGGAGAGAGTAGAAGGAGAGCTCCCTCTGAACCTTTTCGAAGAGGGGGTCCTCGAGAGGAGTTGTGGGGTCAGTGACGATGGAGTTGAGGTGGGCGAGAAGGGGGGGGATTCCGACCGAGGCCGGGTCGCCTTGCGGTCTTGAGTCCGCCATAATGATGTCCTGTAGTAAAAAGGTGAGATGTAAGATGGGGATAAGAATTGGGGCCGGGTGCCGAGAAGTCAAATAGAGTTTGTTTCCGACCCTTCTTGGTGGGCTCGTGAACTGTGTTATGCTCTTCCAGGGACGAACGGGGTAGAGAGGAAAATAAAGCCGGTGGAAGTCGTGAGACCTCGAGGGTACTTCTTGCTTCTTTGCTCCTCGATGGGCGAGCCCGCGAGACCATTGGAGGCAAGTGCGGTCGGTCGGAATAGGCACAAACCGCCGCGTGGTTCTGCTTACTAACCAAATTCCTTCAACATCGGTGTGGCTTACACTTCTAGTAGCTCCCCACCTTGGACTCCCTGTACATCATTCGACACCTTTGTCACGGTACTGTATTCATACAGGATACGATGTACTACGGGGGAGCAGGCAACCGCTTTACATCACTAAACTGCCTGGGAAGGCGTGGCCAGGCGGCGCGGTACCAAGCTCCCACGTGCTATTCTGCTTTCACATCTCTGCTTCACAACCGTAATGCTCCTGCCCGGGTTGCAGTCCTCTAGGCCAAGCCGGAGCGTACATTGTCGGCTGGTTCCTCTCTCCAAACTCCCTACCACGGTCCTTGGCCCCGGGGAAGACCTAGGCAGAGGGGCGTTCGGAGCTAGAGAGGCAGCTCCCACGATGGGAACCTAGGGAAAGGTGTCGAGCACGATGGGTGGAACCTCACTACGCATTTGAAGATGAAGGCGTCCCAGAGGAGAAGTATATGGGGATGAACGGCCTGGCGTTTGACCTGGTTGGAGTTTATACGTCAGTTTGAGGAAACCGAGCCATTCCTCCACCATGGTAGAGCACTAAGTAGAGTCCCCGGACTCGTCCCCTAGAAAAATAGGGAAAAAAAGAAAGCCCTCTCGAAGCTCATCATACATTTATCCCTCGCCTCAATCTCTATCTCTCTCACAATTTGTCAAACCGGGAAGCTTTCACGCCGTGAGACACGCGTAAAGATTCGTCGTCGACGGGGTCGAGGCCGTAACGGTCGTTGTGAAAACGACTGGTGGCCCCGGTGCGATCAGCACAGTCGACATTACGAGACCCCCGCACCCACCACAGTCCACGAGGCTTGTCTCCGTAACCGTCTCCGCCCATATCGTCTTCATCCCGCCGAAGGTCGAGTCCGGGAAGACAAATGACGTCGACGTGCAGTCCTCTACCTCCGGCGCGACGGTGGTGTTTGGGGCTGGCGGCGGTGGTTCCAGATCCTGAGGGGCCGAGGCCCTCCGGCCAAGAGCCGCGTCCGTGTGCGCCCCCCGCTTTGGGAGCGGGATCGCTGGGATGCCCCGCCCCGGCGGGTCACGCACACACGCCGTTTCCGTGGCCGCCGCGACGCCCGTACCATCCACCGTCACCACCTGGACGACAGGACCGTGGCCGCCCCAGATCGGCGAGCGACGATATTCTACCTCGAAGTAGCGGCATCCAGCGCAGTTGATGTACGCGGTGGTGGTTGTTGTGGTGGTGTACGCCGTTTCGGTACGGGTCGGCTCGAAGCCACCAGTGAAGCCCCTGTCGTAGGATGTAAGGGTTGAGGTGCAGAACGGCGGGTGGTTCCCATCAGCGTCGATGGGCGGGGGGGTCGGGAGGGGACTGGAGATGGCGAGGGGTGCCAGAATGAGGAAGGGGAGATAGTGGAGGAGCATTGTTTGCTTTCCAGTCTTACCCGAGCTGTTCGTTGGTGTTTGGATTCTTTTGAATCAACAATGTTCCAGAACGTGGTGACTTGGGCAAGATATAAAGATGAGCCGCGAAAGATTTTATATTACATACATCCGTCAGACCCGGATTCATCTTTCCGTGTTCCCTCTGTCCGTGTTCCCCCTGCCCTTAGTATTCCCGGTCTATCATCCATGGAGGACATAGCACGACCAACTCAGGACGAGTACTGCGCTAGGCCGTTCTTACCTCTTCACGCTCCAAAGTGAGAGCCATCCTTCAGGATCAGCCCCCTCCTCTCTACCATGTTACATAAATGAGGCTCACGTTCGTTCTTGGATGCAAACCTTACCTGAAACTTACTTACAGATCCCCGGAAGACAGGCGCTCTCAGCCCCCACGGAGAGTGAAATATCGGTTACTGGGAGGCGTCAGCGGCTCCGATTTGCCGGCCGGTGTGGATTAATCTCTTTCAAAGTCGTATTCCCTTCGAGAATTGTCTTGCATAAAGCGGGGGAAAAGTTCCCGGGATACATTTAGCAACATTCTATTCTTAAATTCTTGATCTGTCAAGAGGGCTCCCGATAGACTTGCAGGTTAGGCCGAATTTTGATGCCGTCAGACCCAGGGAAAGGGCTAGTCCTATTTCTGCCACCTAGTATCCGGGGTGTAAGGTATTTAGAGGTCACATTTCCCCAGGTACCATGTGTATGGGGGCCGTTCGGATGACGATGGCAGCGTCTGACGACAGAGTATGAAAGCGCTTCCACTCGCGCACCTCCATTTGGACTGGTCATTGGTCGAGTCGCACAGCCATATTCTTAGGCCAGTATGTATTTAGGATTTACTATGAAACAATGGGATATCGATGTCTTTGTCGGCCACCCGGTCCATCCCAGACGTGGTCCCAGACGTGGTCCTCCTTTCTGGTGTAACAGGGATCTCTCATAAGCCCAGCTCCGGGGCGTCCTACCCTTTGCCATCCATGTCGTTCCCACTTCGGAAATACCACCACCTCCAATCATAAGTCCGCCCTTCTCACCCCTAATCGTAACATTCGTAGACCGTCGCCGTCCCAGTCTCCTCCGTAGCTGTTATTCCGGGCCGAATGAGCGGGCCGACTCCGCCAACCCTCGTCGAGACGGTCAGAGAGCAGCCGCCACAGGGCACACTACTCGTCACCGTCACGAACTCGTTGAAGACCGTCACCGTCACCCCCGTCCCCTCCTCCGGTAGAATCAGCGTCGTAAGACAAGTGGGCGCCGGGTCCTGTTGCCGGGGGCGGAGATCCTCCCGTACTCCAAGATCCTCTCCCGGGTAGGGCTCATATCCTGGATAGGGGTCGTCCCCGGCCTGGACGAGCGGTAGGGTCGGCGTAGGCGAACAAACAGCCTCCCACTCCGTGACCGTCTCGTCCACGACCTGCTGGCCGGCCGTGGGGGTGGGGCAGTTCCTCCCCGGGAGCGTGCGGACCTCTACGGCGAGGCAGCCCTCGCAGTCGACCTCCTGCTTTATCGTCTTCGTGGCGGCGTATGCATAGGTAGAGGCCGGTTGGCATCGTCGGGTGTTGAGGGTCGCGGTGCAGGGGAAGATCTGGGAGTCGGGGGGACCGGCGAGGTTTTGTATTTGGCGCTCGGGGGTGGGGAGGGGGTCCACTGGCTGTATGGCGCGTCCGTCGAGGGGGTGGGTGAGGGTTAGATGGACTAGGATGGCGAGGAGGAGTGTTCTCCTGAGCAGTGACATTTTGTGCGATGTGGAGGCTTCGGTTTTGATTCTAAAAGGGTATAACAAAAGGGTGCGTGCTTATGGAATACTTCCTCTCGGTAAGCGAGGCGGGGGTTGATATAAGGGGGAGATCTCGGGCGCCGTTCCAGGAGTATAAGTTATATGGTCTCCGGTGGTGACAAGCCAAGATGTCCTGTTGAGGAAAAGGCTCGGGCGGGAAAGGGTGTCACCGAACGGACCACGAGCCGCAAGATACCCTTTCGAGGCGGACCTAGATGCAACCGTTTGGGTGGGTATCTCGGTCTCCGTTCCGCTTTCTTGGCTCGTCTCGTGGCGGCTGGTGTAAGTTCTTCGGCCCTTTCCTCCAAGGCTTGCCCGTTTTCTCTGGGACCAGTGTTGTTGTAAGTCGAATATATCAACAGGTGGCAGCCTTTATGGATTCTGACACAGGTGAATCAGGTTATCTTCCCTGATTTGACCCCGACCCCGAGAGGATAGATAGATCCGAGAGTGAAATGGAAGTCTGTCCGTCTAGGTAGGATCGCTATGGCGCATCCGACATATTGTCGGCTCCCATGCCAATTTAAGGACCGTGTTCCCGCTTCTCCGGTAGGTCGGATGGTTTGAGGGTCACGCGTATGATCTTCTTGCCCGTCTGCCTCTGTTGGTTGCTCGGTTTCTTCGACGAGTGGGTGTGCAAGATTTGGAGCGCAAGGGTAAGGGTGGGTGCTGTAGCGAGGCGAGACGTATGCGAGATGTATGCCAGTCTCTATCGCCGGTACGGTTTCCGCGTGGCCCAAAGCAATTTTCTAGCGCGAGTGGCGTATGTATGTCAATGTGGCAAACATGCAGAAGCGATTGTGTGGGATTCAGCGCTGCTGAACCAGGGGATCTGACGATGGGAAGGGGAAAGGGGGGGCAGGAAGCAGAGTGGTGCAGGTGTAGCGGTCGTTATATTGGCCCCTCCACACACCCACGCACCTTCACCAAATGGGAGACTAATTGAGACTGGCTATCACTAACAATGAAAGTGGAGAGGAAATCTGGTGCGGAATATGGGAGCCATGTAGAATGGGTACCAAGCTATGAGTGGCCCTGTATACAAACCGTGCTCTCCTCCTCTCTCCTTCTATATACTCACTACTATGATCTCTCTCTATACCTACTCTTTCTACGTGCTCCCTCTACTATGACCGATCTCTTCCCATACCCCCCCTTACTATTGTCCACCCCGTCCATTATTACGTCGGGCTTTCCGTCGGCATATCTCCTTTCCAAACCCAGGGAATCCCAGTCTCTTGACTTGGGATATTTTGTGCCACTAGCCTAAGCCAGTAATCGTGCGTGACGAAAATAGCCCATGGCTCATTTGGGGGCGTGCAACGTTCCTCGTCCTCGTCCCGCCCCCGGGAGAGCGGGGAGGATAGAGGGCTGGTATATAACCCTACTTACATCCCGCGGGTGGGACCCAAACGAAGGTCCCCAGCGGGCGAGGGTCAAGTAGCAGGTGGGTGCAGAGTATTCATTTGTGAACGCTAGAGAAAGAGGCGCTGTCCATTTACTTTTTGTTCTTGAGACCAGACGTTCCAGCTCAGACGTTGAGTATGCTTTTCTCTCCCATGTTGGCTCATGTTGCCCTGGCATACGGAGGGAGGCCATCTGCAAGGGGAGGGAGTAATATGCGCGCCCCCTTCATATTATATGAAGAAAAGAGACACGTGAGTAAAGTGGAGGGTGATAGCCAATTTAAATCCTCAATGATGAGGATGTTACCATAGGAGAAGTGAGGAGGGGACAAAAGGTCGAATCAACTAATTGGTCCGGATAAAGTGCCGGGGTGGGTAGGAGATAGAGGCGGGAGAGAGGACGTGGAATTCACCCATTCGAGAGTGGGGATACTGATATCGAGAATATATTGCGAGCGCTGCTATTAAATCTCAAATGGGAAACTAGGAGAGAACGGGAAGGCATGTAGCAGGCCGAGAGGTTGGTAGAGGTGGTCCGGCGGTGGGATAGGGCGGGACGGCGGGACGAGTGAGGATATGCGAGTGAGGTATTAGTTCTCGTTGCCATGGCTTCATATTCATAGTCGATGCTATTTTTAGTAAAAGCAGTCGGACTCTTCATCATCGGTGCCGGGCTTGGTAGTTTCGCGGGTGGCCGAACCTTTGATGAATCGTTGCATTTGGTATCTATTGATTCGGCTCTGATTAGAACCTCGTCGTCATGACTCCGGATGTCCGGGGACTGGCCTACACTCCTTGATTGCTGTGGTCCCAGTGTCTCGGCACCGAGCAATGCGGGTAGACAGGAACGGTGGCTCGCAGACTCCTGAACACACGGTACCTTCATTCGCGGCTTGCCAACAGCCACCATCTTCTTGATGGGCTATGGAGTTGAAGCGAAGCTTCACCCCTGTCGCACCACATCTACGTATATCAGTGGGCACATATGATGTAGATTCCTGTGAATCCCGGTATGGCCAAGCCGTGAAGAGTGGATTAACTAAATGAGACTAAAGGGATCAACTATCCTATCTTACAGTGTCTAACACCTTCCCTCTCCTGTATAACGGAACGTTCCTCTCAGGATAGAAGCGCAGACAGATTGATGTTATCCTCCCAGTCGAAGTGCCAGCCCAGGCCATCGAACGGATTCCCCGATCCCATCTCATCCTGGAACCCAATGGGAGTTGTCATATTCATATCCACCACAGCGTTCCCGACGCCCTCGCTCCCACCCTCCCGGTCGCCGTCGTCGTCGCCCTTGCCCTCGCCCTGGACCTCGATCCCGCTCTCCCGTGCAACCTGCTTCATAACCTCCAGAGTCTCCTGCACACTCCGTGTCATCCTCTCGTGTATATAATCCTCCAATCCCTTCCCCTCGTACCCTGCCGCCACGCCGTCCACCTCGGCCAGAATCGCCTCAACAAACATGCACCCCTTAGCATTCGTCTCCCCTGCCCTCATCCTAGCCTGCGACCACACCACCGCCTCATCCAGTAGCCGCCTCAACTCCGCACCCCCTTCCCCGGCCTCCCCGTAGCTATTAATCTCCTCCTTCTTGAGGGCCAGGAGTTCCGGCCCGAGGAGGATGAACGCCTGCATCGACATGCGCGCGAACCCCGTCGAGCATATGGACAGGTTGACGAAGTGCTCCACGCCGGCCGGCGGTAGCGCCCCCGCCTCGACGTGGGGGAGCATGTGCATCGCGGCGATACGCCTCGCCGCGTCGGAGAGGACCTTGCGCGAGAAGTAGTACGCCGGGTCGTCGAGTCGCGAGATGAAAGGGTAGTGGAGCGCGAATATAAATTTGCGGGCCGACACGTCGACGTATCGCTGGTGGAACATGGTCACGGGCGCGCTGGAGGAGGAGGTCTCGGGCACGAGGCGCGCGAGGCGCCGCGAGATGGCGTCGCAGGAGGACGTGATCTGGTCGTGGAGGGTGAGGGCCTCGGCGTAGGAGTTTGTGGAGCGGAAGTCGTTTGCGAACTTGGTGACTGCGAGGCGGACGGGGAGGTGCGTGAGCAGGAGGAGCTGCAGCGAGGTCTGGGAGTGGCCGGCTGCCGGCGGCCGGATGATACGCTCCTCCGGCTCCGGGTCGTCGGTGAGCTGGTCGTCGTCGACGTCCAGCGGCGGCTCCGTGTCGTAGTCGTCCAGGGAGAGCATCGTCGGCGCGCCTGACTCGACGGCAGTCTGGACCGTGATCTCCAGGACGGTGGCCCACAGCCGCCTGCGGACCTCGGCATGCAGGACCGACATGGCGGGGAGGCGCGACGGGTCCCGGTGTAGGCCCCCGAACACGGCACAGCGGAGCAGGGCGCCGGCGTCGGGCCACGCCACGCCGGGCGCGACGCCCACGGTCTGCCGGGCCACCATGAGGAGACACATGACCTGCAGGCCCGTGACGCTGATGCGCTCCTTCTCCGAGGGGAGGATGAGCCAGAGGCGCGCCTCGTACACCCACCGCGTGGCGTCGATGCGGTACGAGAACTTGTCGTCGTGCATGCTGGCGCCGATGGCGAGGCACAGCTGGAGCTGGATCCGGAAGGACTGTGAGACGCTGGTCGGGTCGGCGCGGAAGCGGGCGTACTCCTTCCTGAAGGAGGGGATGTGGAGGATGCGGTGGGTGAGCTCGAAGGTCGAGAGGTAGATCTCTAGGAGGTGGTCGGAAAGGGCGAGGGAGACGAGCTTCTCGCCGAGGGAGGTGGACGTGAGGACAGGCATGCGTTGGGCTTTTATGAGGCGGCCTATGGTCTTACACTCGCGGAGGACGGCATAGAGTTTGAGCCCGCTCTTTTTCTCCTCGCATTTTCTAGCCAGGCCCACTAGGAGAGGGAACTTGGCGGAGGCTCAAGTCAGCGGATGAGAGTCTTGGAGAGTATAAAGCTCATATTCGGATTGTAACGATTATGAGATGAGAGGCGAAATGGAAAGTGTAATGGAATATCCCGAGGAAGGAATAAGCCACGGGGATTAAGAAACGGAAAGAAAAGAAAAAGAACAGAAGAAGAAAAAAAACGTACCAGGCACACGGCGTTGATCCAGTGACTCTGCCCAAAGTACCTCGTCTTCTCCACGATCCCCTTGAGCGGCGAGGCCCGGGGCGGCACATCGCCGGAAGCCGGCCCCTTCGCGGACCGGACCTCCCACTCCAGCTGCCGAATTCGATCAAGGAGCGACTGCACATCGACCGCCCCGCCGTCCCCCCGGGTCTCGGCACGCTTATCCATTAGCGTCCTCCCGAGTGTCCACTCGCCCGGGTCGGTCGAGGACGTGGCCGGATGACCCCCTGTCGAGGCGGAGGCGGAGGCCGAGGCCGAGGACGCATCCGGGCTAGCACTGGTCGAGCTCCCGGGCGGCGTGGGCCGGATGGCGACCTGCGGGTACGGGTTCGGCGCCCTGACAGGGCGGGGCGGGGCCACGTA
This sequence comes from Cephalotrichum gorgonifer, assembly GCA_900312665.1. Lineage (NCBI taxonomy): Eukaryota > Fungi > Ascomycota > Sordariomycetes > Microascales > Microascaceae > Cephalotrichum > Cephalotrichum gorgonifer. The sequence continues at coordinate 582,113 of ONZQ02000005.1, read as the reverse complement.
CGAGCAGCCTCTGACGCCGGACTGCACGCAGGTTGTGCAGGGGGTGCCGCGGTCGCAGCGGACCTTGCGGCGGCGGCACTGCTCGCAGGAGAGGGCAGGGCGGCGCCGCTTCTTAGCGGGCTCTAGCACCGTGATGTGGGGGGCTGACTCGGGCATTTCTCGTTTTACCCGCCCTTGGCCGTGTATGATTGAGCGAGTATTATCTCCGTATCACTTAGTCCTTGTAGTGTGGTTGGTTCGGGGAATTGGACCGGGGAAAGGGAAGAGGTGCCGGAGATGTTGTCTTGGGCGAGGGGGGAGATCTCCGTTAAGTAAGACCGAAGGGGAGAGTCTTTGCTGTGAGATTACGCAAGCTCGAGACTACTAGCCCACATGTGAACCTTCGAGCCGCCTTTTTTCTTCTCTTGCTTAGTAGCTGAACTGGGAATCATGTCAGATCGTGAGTTGCGGGAGGAGTCGGTGCGTGTGAGTGTCGAGGGGAAAATGCCGACGGGTATAAGTGGAATTCACCGACGTTTCGGCATTTTCTTGCCTAAAGAGGAAAGAAATTGCCGACGTGATGCTACGAAGATGCGCAATGTCCTGTCCGGCGAGGGCATTTTCCGACGGGTACGGAGGTATAGACAAAGGCCTAGAAAAAAATATATGCGTTTAGATAAATTTATTTGATTACCTGTTTCCATATGTCTTGATCTGAACCTCTGTTCTCTCGTGAAGCACGCTCATTGAAAGCTGCCGCCGATCTCGGATGATACATTGTCTACTTTGGATCTTCCCGTTCTAACACGGAAGACACCAACAACGCGAGAAGTATTATGGTATAGAACTCTAGTGATTGCTTCAATGGGTCACTACTGGGCTGTCCCCAAGAACCAAGGACACCGAGGGGCCAGAATATTCCCCGTTGTATCAAGCCGTAATGCTCACAGTTCATAGCGGTAATGCCAGAAAGCCCACGCAAGCATGAACATAGGAAACGAGCCCAAAATCAACTTCGCCCGTACTCTACTGAAAGCTGCAACCATACATATAAAGTCAATATACATTTATCAATCCCTCCCCTAGTACCCGTGGTGCCGCACCTACACCTGCACAACCCACGATATCGCCGTACACAGTACACAGAGAGACAGAAACATAATGCGCCCCCTTGGAAGGAGGGAGGACCGAGGGTCGAAGAGAACCCTTGTCGGCACCATTATTAAATCTTCTCTCACTTCCCCCCCAGTCTATCCTCCCCCCCTCCGCCACCTCATTTTGCAATTCCCCACCCCACCGTAGGATCCGGGCCAACTTAAATTAAGCTTTGGCGACAGAACAGGAAGTGGGCGAGATAATCTCTAGAACAAAAGTTTCCGTCGCTTATAGCATAAGCGAGAGCGGGTTCTCGATAACCTTCTTCAACTCCTTGATCCACTCGGCGCCAACGGCTCCGTCAACCACCTTGTGATCGAAGCTTCCCGTAATCGCGATCTGCTCGTCCCACGCGACGCCAGTCGTGCCATCCTCGTTCTCGACGGGGACGGCCACCTTCTTGACGGCACCGACGGCAAGAATTGCCGCCTGGGGAGGGTTGATGATGGCGGTGAAGTGGTCGACGGCATCGTTCATGCCCATGTTGGAGATGCAGATGCTGCCGCCCTGGTACTCCTCGGGCGCGAGCTTGCCCTCGCGGGCCTTCTTAGCGAGCTCCTTGACCTTGTTGGAGATGGACTCGAGGCCGCGGGACTCGGCGCCCGAGACGATGGGCGTGATGAGGCCGGTGGGAGTCGCGACGGCGACGGATACGTCGACCGTGTTGAACTGGCGGATGAACCCGTCCCTCCAGCTGGAGTTGACGGTGGGGACCTTCTGCGAAGCGATGGCGATGGCCTTGATGAGGAAGTCGTTGACGGAGATCTTGTACTTGCCGTCAGCCTCGCTGTTGAGGGCCTGGCGGAGCTTGAGAAGCTTCGAGACTGAGATACGGCTCGTGACGTAGAAGTGGGGGTTGTTCTGGACGGAGCCCTTGAGCCTGCTGGCGATGGCGTTCCTCATGCCGCTGATGGGCGTGTCCTCGTAGCTGGCGCCGGGGGCAGCCGCCGCCTTGCTGGCAATGGCCTTGTTGATGTCCTCTTCGACAATCTTGCCACCCTTGCCGGTTCCCTTGAGGCCGGCAAGGCTGACGCCATTCTCGAGAGCCAGCCTCTTAGCGGCGGGGCTGATGTTGGCCTCCCTCTGCAGGGCGGTCTCGAGCCTTCCGCTCGAGGAGGTGGTAGACTCCTCGGCGGGGGCGGGCGCTTCCGACGCAGGCGCCTCCTCGGCGGGCTTGGATTCGTTCGACTTCTCCTCCTTGGGGGCGGCGGAGCCGGAAACCTCGCCGGCGTCCTTCAGGGTGAAGCTCTCGAATGCGGAAACGTCGGTGCCTTCCTCTACTAGAACGGCGATCGGCTGTTAAGGAGAGATGGTAAGCTCTACTGATAATCATTGGGTGCTTGGCTGGTGATGAATGTTGGGGGGAAAACGCGGGATGGTTCACATACCTGTCCGATGGGGACGTCCTTCTCACCAGCATCCTTCAGGATCTTGGCAATGACACCCTCCTCCTGGAACTCAAAGTCCATCTGAGCCTTGTCCGTCTCGAGCTCTACTAGTACCTCACCAGCCTCGATGGCATCGCCAACCTTCTTCTGCCACGTGCCAATGTTGCCCGCCGTCATGGTCGGCGACAGGGCGGGCATCCGGATGACGCTGTGGGGAGGGAAGGAGGCGTAGCACCTGATCAATTGGGATTTGAGGCCATATCGCAGGGCGCTGGGCTTGAGCGCCTGCCTTCGGAGGACGGCGGAGATCATGTTGAGCGGTTGAGAGGTATATAGCTCGAGGCGAGAAACGATATCGGAAGGAGACGGGTGACGTCGGGTGCGCAGGAGATCAATGTCCTGGGAATTAAAAGTGTCGAAAATGAGAACTTGGGAAGAAAGGAAAGAGAAGAGCCGTATCCAGAGGAGGATCGGGGAGCGGAGCGGCGCGGCGGTCGAGGGTGGTTGATATGGATTGAAGAGTGGAGGTTGATGGATCTCGGAGGGACACGGAGTCTGGCCGTAACGCTATTTTTTTTCCCGCGTTGAAGATGATTTCGCATACTTTTCCGTTGAGCTCCGGATGGCTCCTGCCCAGAACCTGGCAAGCGTGGAAGCTAAATGGGGCTAAGCCTAATTGGGAACGATTTTCGGCCCGCCAAATTCCTCTGAGCCAGGGGGAGCTCGTACCATTACTCCAGACCAGCGAGACCTCCTTTGCGAATCCGCGAGTTCTACGACATATTTCGCATGATACCGACGATTCAAACTGGCTGACATATATTTGTAGTACATTCTTCTAATATATTGCCATTTTTTGCTTAATAGCAGGCCGTGCCCCGGGATTTCCTCGACAGCAAAACCGCTTGTAAAGTAGAGGTACTGAGGCTGATACGGACGTGCGACGACGGCCGTGCATGTCCCAACCAATAACATTATTACCTAATCACTGATTCGGTCCGTACAGCCCGCTGATTTTAGAGCGACGGGTACCCATCGCTGAATGTCGTATCCATTGGATGCCCCACCCCTGTCTGACATTGAGTACACAATCGATAGATTATTACATAACCTCCCTACGAGTACATACGAGTAAAGACCCCTGCTTGCGACCAGACAAGGGTCCTTAGGATGATAGCGTTATCAGCTGGGTGCACTTGACTCCCAGCTGCAGCGACGGTGGATCCAAGCTATTAACTATGAAATTTGGGTCTCGTTTCAGCGCTCGCAACCCCTGTGGGGATACGCAAGCCAGCGGGAACCTTTTTAGTTACACTGACTGGCAGCTAGCCTCAAACGTTGGCAGGCGGCGTCGCAACTGGCAATTTTCTGGAAGCGTGTTAACTTCTGACCTTGGATTTGCTTACCCGAGTACTCGGCATCAAACCACGGACTCGGATACTCTCCGAAGAAACCTCGCGCCAACCTACTCGTAGGCTCCAGCATAACATATTTCACCCACTTTCTCAGCCACATCAACGAATCCCCTTGTGTGTGTGCACCTACCGCCTTTACCTTTCCTTTACATACTGAGAGCGACTCTCTCCCTGCGACCCCTATATCGCCGCCTCTTCCTTCCAATATACCCATCTGCCCGCATATGGACAGGCGCCCCTCCCTTGCTCCCCGATGAGCTCCATTTCGTTCGTGGTATCCTCTCTGGGTGCCATCGCCGCCTCGAAGGAAGCCCAGAGAAGTAAGCAGCTCGGAGAACAAACAAAGGCCGCCCTCGATGCGATAAAAGAGTCCGATCCCGAGCTTCCCGACCCCGAAGTAATATTCTCGCCCTTACAGCTCGCCGCGAAATCCACCAACACCAAACTCACCACCACAGCTCTCGACTGCATTGGGAAGCTCATATCCTACTCCTACTTCACCGCTATCGATAGCGAACCCTCCGAGGATGGCGCATCGGCTCGGGCGCCGCTCATCGAGCGGGCCATCGATACCATATGCGACTGCTTCCAAGGCGAGACCACCCCGGTCGAGGTCCAGCTCCAGATAGTCAAGTCCCTCCTAGCCGCTGTTCTGAACGATAAGATCGTCGTCCATGGCGCCGGTCTGCTCAAGGCCGTGCGCCAAATCTACAATGTGTTCCTCCTGTCTAGGAATACCGCCAACCAGCAGATCGCCCAGGGCACCCTGACACAAATGGTCGGCACCGTTTTCGAGAGGGTCAAGACCCGCCTGCAGATGAAGGAAGCCCGGCTTAACCTATCGAAGTCGAGTAAGCAGTCCAGCGACATCACTGTCGGGGGGCCCGAGTCTCCAGACGATAAGGGGGAGGAGGATGAGGACGACGACCAGCGCGGAGAGCCAGAAGACGAGGCGGAGGAGTCATCCCCCGATGTCGACACGAACGGAAAGGAGGGGGAGGCCAAGCTTACGCTTAAGGACCTCGAACACAGGAGGAGCTTCGATGACACGCACATGGGTGATGGTCCAACGATGGTGACCCAGCTCAAGAGGGCCAGAAAGGCAGCTCGGTCCATCTCGGAGCAATCCGCTCCCGATTCAGTTCTTGACGAGAGCCCCGAGTCCCTCGACGCTGAGGACGAGGTATACATCCGTGACGCATATCTCGTATTCAGGGCCTTCTGCAACCTCGCTACGAAAGTCCTGCCACCCGACCAGCTCTACGACGTGCGCGGCCAGGCCATGCGATCCAAGCTCGTATCCCTTCACCTCATCCACACCCTTCTCAACAACCACATCTACGTCTTCACCTCCCCTCTATGCAGGATTAAGAATTCCAAGAGCAGCGAGTTTACGAGCTTCCTCCAAGCCATAAAATACTACATCTGCCTCACCATTACCAGGAATGGCGCATGCTCTGTGGACCGCGTCTTCGATGTCACGGCCGAGATTTTCTGGCTCATGCTGAAGTTTATGCGTGCCCCCTTCAAGGTTCGTGGGCGTCTCTACTCCATCGTTCTCTGTCGCATTTCACTAACGCTGCGGTGCAGAAAGAGATTGAGGTGTTCCTCAACGAGATCTATCTTGCCCTCCTCGCCCGAAGAACCGCACCGACGTCGCAAAAGCTCTACGTGATAAATATACTCGCTCGCCTCTGCGCCGATCCCCGCGCTCTCGTCGAGATGTTCCTGAACTACGATTGTGAAGGCAACATCGACAACATCTTCCAGACAACGATCGAGGATCTTTCCAAGTTCGCGATAGCCCCCGTTTCGATCAACACGATACAGGAGCAACAGTACGAGGAGAGGAATCTCAAGAACCCGTCACCTACGGAGTGGCAGGTGAGGCCGATCCTGCCCCCGTCCCTGACCGTCGCCTCGATTGCGCCCCTCGCAGAGGCGGAGCCTGAGATCCCGAGAGAGTACGCCATGAAGCGTGTGGCGGTCGACGCTCTTGTCGAGGCCCTGCGCTCGCTAGTCAACTGGTCGGCGTCAGTAAGGCAGGATCAACTTGGCTCGGGTGTTGAGGGGGATAATCGCGCGTCGATCGATGATATCCGCGTTTCGATAGATCCATCGGTCCACACCAACGATTCTCCACGGGGTGAGGGCTCCACCCATCCTTCCACTCCGATTCTCGAGGATGACGTGGAGCATCTGGAGAAGGTCAAGGCGAGGAAGACTGCCCTGACCAATGCCATCAACCAATTCAACTTCAAGCCGAAGAAGGGAATAAAACTGTTATTGCAGCAAGGCTTCATCCCGAGCGACCAGCCCGCGGATATTGCCAAGTTTCTACTCGCCGAGGACCGCCTGGACAAGGCCCAAATTGGTGAGTTCCTAGGCGAAGGCGAGGCGAAGAATATCGAAATCATGCACGCTTTCGTCGATGAGATGGACTTCACCAAGAGGCGTTTCGTCGACGCCCTTCGCCAGTTCCTCCAGTCCTTCCGACTCCCTGGTGAGGCTCAGAAGATCGACCGCTTCATGCTGAAATTCGCCAACCGATATGTCATGGGAAACCCCAACGCGTTTGCCAACGCTGACACGGCATATGTCTTGGCCTACTCGGTTATCCTTCTGAACACCGATCTTCACAGCAGCAAGATTGCGCGGCGCATGTCCAAGCCTGATTTTATCAAGAATAACCGCGGCATTAACGACGATGCCGACCTTCCGGATGATTACCTTAACAGCATCTACGACGAAATTCAGAGCTGTGAGATTGTGCTCAAGAGCGAGAGAGACGCGGCCGCGGCCGCTGGTAAGACCCCACAGCCATCAGGAGGCATCACGGCGGGACTTGGGCAAGCCTTCTCCAATGTTGGCCGAGACCTACAGAGGGAGGCCTATCTCCAGCAGTCCGAGGAGATTGCGTCCCGATCGGAACAGCTCTTCAAGACCCTCTTCAAGAACCAGCGCCGGAATGCGGCCAGGGCGGGTATTCGCTTCATCCCAGCGACTTCGTTCCGGCATGTCGGATCCATGTTCGACGTGTCGTGGATGTCCTTCTTCTCGGCCCTCTCCAGTCAGATGCAGAGGACGCACAACCTTGAGATCAACCGGCTCTGCCTCGAGGGGATGAAGCTAGCCACCAAGATTGCCTGTCTTTTCGACCTTTCCACACCAAGGGAAGCCTTCATTAATGCTATCAAGAACACGGCCAACCTCAACAATCCTCACGAGATGCACGCCAAGAACGTCGAGGCGCTCAAGGTGATCCTCGAGATCGGCCAGACGGAGGGCAATCTGCTCAAAGAGTCTTGGAAAGATATACTCATGTGCATCAGCCAACTCGACCGCCTGCAGCTGATATCCGGCGGCGTGGACGAGAGCGCGGTTCCCGATGTTTCCAAGGCTAGGTTCATGCCGACCAGAGAGGATGCTGCCAACTCGCAGGGGAGGCCGAAGCCACGGCAGAGCCGGGCAAGGCCGAATGGGTCCCGATTCTCGAGCGAGATTGCGCTAGAGAGCCGGTCGGATGAGGTCATCAAGAGTGTTGACAGGATATTCACCCAGACTGCGAGCCTCAACGGAGACGCGATTGTTCACTTTGCCCGGGCACTTACGGAGGTCAGCTGGGACGAGATTAAGGTCTCCGGCTCGAATGATTCGCCACGGACCTACAGTCTCCAGAAGATTGTCGAGATCAGCTACTACAACATGACGCGAGTACGGTTTGAGTGGAGTAATATTTGGGGCGTGCTCGGGGAGCACTTTAACAGGGTCGGGTGCCACGCTAACACGGCCATTGTGTTCTTTGCTCTCGACTCTCTACGCCAGCTTTCCATGCGATTCATGGAGTTCGAGGAACTTGCCGGCTTCAAGTTCCAAAAGGACTTCCTAAAGCCGTTCGAGCACGTCTTGTCCAACTCGGACAACGTCGCGGTAAAGGATATGGTTCTAAGATGCCTGATCCAGATGATTCAGGCCAAGGGCGATAATATCCGGTCAGGTTGGAGGACGATGTTCGGCGTGTTCACTGTCGCGGCGCGAGAGCAGAACGAGAGTATCGTGAACCTCGCATACGAGAATGTTAGTCAGGTGTACAAGACCAAGTTCGGCGTGGTCATTTCGCAGGGTGCATTTACGGATCTGATCGTCTGCCTCACGGAGTTCTCCAAGAACATGAAATTCCAGAAGAAGAGTCTACAGGCGCTGGAGGCGCTCAAGTCGCTCATCCCCCGGATGCTGAAGACGCCCGAGTGCCCGCTGTCGAAGAACCACAAGAGCGTCGCCCCCGCCGCCGACACCTCTGCACGGCAACAGGGTCGGACGTCGGTCGAAGAAGGTTTCTGGTTCCCGGTGCTCTTTGCATTCCACGACATACTCATGACGGGCGAGGACCTCGAGGTCCGGTCGAGTGCGCTTGAGTACTTCTTCGAAGCGCTCCAGCGCTACGGCGGGGACTTTGGGCGGGACTTCTGGGACATCTTGTGGAGACAGCAGCTGGAGCCTATATTCATGGTGCTGCGGTCTCGACCAGAGATGTCGAACGCTCTCAACCACGAGGAATTGTCTGTTTGGCTGTCGACGACGATGATCCAGGCGCTACGCAACACAATCTCTCTTTTCACGCACTTCTTTGATGCGCTGGAGTATATGCTTGACAGGATCCTCAAGCTCCTAGCCCTCTGCATCTGCCAAGAAAATGACACGATCGCCCGGATAGGAAGCAACTGTCTACAGCAGCTAGTCCTCAAGAACGTCAGCAAGTTCCGGCCGGACCACTGGGCGCAGATCGTTGGGGCCTTCTGCGAGCTTTTCGAGCGCACGACGGCGAAGGAGCTCTTCTTCGCGACGACCCTCGACCCGTCGACCACTCTGTCCCCCGTCGCCAACGGCAACCAGTTCTCCGAGCCCCTACACCCCGCCGAGGACGACGTCGATGAGAAGTCTCTTAAGATTAACGGGAGCGAAGAGAAGGGCCCGGCCGCCGAGAGCGCCACGCCCAAGGCCACCCCCGATGGCGACGACGAAACCCCCACCCCCACCGCGGAATCGGTGCCGCAGACGCCCCTCGAAGACTACAAGCCGAACTCGACGCTCCAGCAGCAGCCGGTCGTGGTGACGGCGGCGCGGCGGCGGTTCTTCAACCGGATAATCTCGCGCTGCGTGCTCCACCTCCTCATGATCGAGACGGTCAACGAGCTCTTCAGCAACGACACGGTATACGTGCAGATACCGTCGATCGAGCTCCTGCGGCTGATGGCGCTCCTGAAGAAGTCGTACCTCTTCGCGCGGAGGTTCAACAACGACAAGGAGCTGCGGATGCAGCTGTGGCGGGGCGGGTTCATGTCGCAGCCGCCGAACCTGCTGAAGCAGGAGTCGGGCAGCGCGGCGACGTACGTGGCGATCCTGTTCCGGATGTTCGCGGACACGTCGGCGGAGAGGGAGGCGAGCAGGGCGGACATCGAGGCGGCGCTGGTGCCGCTGTGCAGGGACATCGTGGGCGGGTACATCACGCTCGAGGAGGAGAGCCAGCACCGGAACATCGTGGCGTGGCGGCCGGTGGTGGTGGACGTGCTGGAGGGGTACGCGGCCTTCCCGGAGCGGGCGTTCAGGGAGAACCTGAAGGAGTTCTACCCGCTCGTCATCGAGCTCGTGGGCGGCGAGCTTAGCTTGGAGCTGAGGGGCGCGCTGCTGCGCGTGCTGAGGAGGGTGGGGGAGGTAGGGCTGGGCATTGACAGGATGGGCGTGCCCAAGGTTAGGAGGGAGAGTATTGTCGAGGAAGGAGGGGAAGCTGACGCCGCGGAGATGATGAGGAGGCCTGTGTCTAGGGGTTAGGGAGTTGGGGAAGTCCTTTTTTTCCGGAGGGGTGTGTGGGGTGCGTATGTAGGATGATATAGATCAATGTGAGGGTTGTTCCTTTCAAGTTTTGGCGTATGAGGACTACCTCCTGTTGTAGCTGACAGGAGACTTGGATCAAGCGTAGATGGGCCTTGGGCCGCCAGTGGGTAGCAGGAGTGGAGTCAGATATTGGAGCGAGCCCCCGGAGCCGCTCCGCTCCGTTCCCTCCCCACTAGCTCCACTTTTCCTGGGCCGCCCTTCCGCCTGCTCAGTTGCACGGTTCCTTCAAGTATCGCAGCATAGTCCTCCACCCGGTTCCCCGGATCCGGACAGGCAGCCGACAGCCATATGTCAGTAGCCGCTGCAGGAGGCTCTCCCCATGGGCACTGGGAGCTGAGACCGGGACACCTATCTCCTAGCTGTCTGTACTCAAGCGTGACGACATCAACCAATAGCGAACTCTGTATAGGAAATAATGATGCATAAGAAACATTAAATACGGGTATATCCAACTTTATATACATGCGAAGGATAAGTCCCCTCCCACGTCTCCGCCACACAACCACGGCGAGTGCTCGGCACCCGCGCCCCCAAACACTTCCAACTTGAAGTCCCAAATCGGTGTCGTTACGGCCCCCTACTTCGATTCCCGTGGCTCACTCATTGACGGAGCTCATCGACAGACCCCGACAGCCGGTCTCCCTATTCCCCTGCTCCCGCCCTGTACAAACCCCAGTTGCCCTGCATCCTCTCACTAACAAAAAAGTCAGCACCGAATTCGGCCTCACAAAGTCCCAAGCAGAGACAACGAACATGCCAGGAGTGGGGGTGCAGTGAAACCTACATCTGCAGAGGCGTAAACTCAGTCAAGCACACGTCGTCCGAGTAATCCATGAAGTTATGAATCGGATCGAGCCCCTTGTGGTTGGGGCACGAATCCCTCCGCGGGGGACACCCCTCCGTGGGCGAGGCCTGCGCCGGCGTGTCGCTTATGCCGTCGCCGCCGTCGCACCCGTCGTGGAAGGTGTGGTACAGCCCCATCCAATGCCCGACCTCGTGCGAGACCGTCTTGCCGAGGTTGTACCTCTCCATGGACCCGCCGGGGACGGTGGCCGCGAGCACGGAGCACCCGTCGAGCACGACGTCTTCGTCCCTGGGTTGGGACATGGGGAAGTAGCACCTGCCGAGGACGTTCTTGCCGTCGTTGGTGATGAGGCCTTTGAGGAGGTAGATGTTGAGGTCGGCGTAGCTGCCCTGGCGGAGCGAGCCCTTCATGTCCATGTCGGTGGAGGGGTCTAGAGAGTTGGTGGCCCAGTCGGGGTCCACGGTGCGGGTGGTGTCGGCGTGGAAGAAACTGAAGCCGGAGTCCCGGTAGTCGTCATTCATGACTTGGAGCTGATCTGCGATAGCTTCGTCCTGTGGGCGGTATGTTAGTTCCCTTCCCGGTTGTTGTTCAGGTCTTGCAGTGAGAGTTTGGGTTGGATGGGGGTTTAAAAGGGGGAAGGAGAAAGGGGGGAGAGGAGAGGAAATGTGGAGAACGTACGGAGATGTTCCCATCCTCCTCATCCTCACTCGACGAAACGACATGGAAGTAAGTAGCCACGGTGACGGGCTCCGCTCTAAACCCCTTACCCTCGCCCGTCTTTCTATCTGGGAGCAGCGCGGCGGCCGCCTTTATCTGCTCCCTCGACGGCTCGGGAGCGCCGCAGCGGGTCAGGGGGCGTGCGGAACGGGTGAGGCTCGCGGAGGCGAGGCTAGAGAGCCCGAGGGCTACGAGGGTGAGTTTGGGGAGCATGGTTCAAGGAAGAGAAAAGCAAAGAGGGGGAGAAGCTAAGATTCCGGACGTATTATTCATCTTCCCGGCCACGATAGGGCGGGAAGAGCGTGGGTTATATTCATCTCTCGAGTCCCTCCTTCACGCTTCCTAGCCTTCGGTGTTTGGTCCATTCCTCTCTTACCACGTGAAGATTTCACAGGAAGAAAGGGGGGGTCTCATCGCCCAGGGAACAAAACTCGATGTCTCATAAAATCGATCGAATGCTAAGTAAGAAAGCGCCTACTCTCCGGTGTCTCACCTCGGGTTCCGCCCCTACGTCATAGGAAGCCCAGGGCGAGCCATAACCAGAACAAGTTTCTCCCGGTGCTGAATATATAGGTAGCTATCGTGTCCTAATAAACATACCCGCGAACATTCCGTCGATCTTCATCTCGGTGTAATCCTGACCCGTATATTCCCCTTCATAATTGTAAGCTTAAAACGACTGTCTTGCTGTTGCCATCGGAGTGTCACTACTTACCAACAACTCGATTATCCCACTTCCCGACGTCCATGAGTAGCTAGATGGGGTGCTTAATCAGGCATTAAACACCACCTCTTCCCCGGGACTTGGATGCCGGAATGTTGCTTGTAAGTCGCGGCACGGGCATGTGGCCGTCATGTCCGGAGGTAGGGTCCGGGGCCGGTCGGCAGAAGCCGAGGGATGGATTGGGGACTGGGGAAGAAAGGGGGGAGACCGTTGCGGCGCTGATCCCCCCCGCAAAAGGGGGTGACCGAGCCTCTCTTACAAGTACATGGGACAGATAACTTCGACAAGTCTTGTGCTTGACTGGGATTACAAACAGAAAATCACGGACCCGGATTTATGCCATGGCCAAAACAAAAAACAAAGCCAGTCGCAACTCGTAGTACGCCAACAGGAAAACCAAACTGCTATAATCCTCATCGCTGTTTCTATCGGTCTGGGTATCATAAATCCACTAGAAGAAGAAAATGAGCAAAAAGAACAGGAAAGATGGGGGGCTTGGGAGTAGCCTCCACCGCCGTCTACTTCACAATATACATCTCCAGCCCCTCAACCCCCTTGAACTTCTCCACGCGGGACCTCAGAAACGCCAGCAGGCTCGCCATGAGCGCCGCGTCGCAGCCTTGCACCCACCTGAACACGACCGTGTAGTCATCCAGGCCGACGACGACCGAGATGCGGAACCCGATGGCGCACGCGGCGGCGTCACCCCCTTCTGTCTCCGGCGGCGCCTCCTCCACCCCCGCCTCTATCCGCTGCTGGCGCCGCCTCCACGCCCTGGACCAGACATTCTCCCTCGAGCGCCCCAGCCCCGTTAGCTTCTCCGCGTCCCACCTCCATTCCGTCAACGCGAGCCCCCCCATCAGCTCGTCGATACACCTCCCCACCACCGCGGCGCTCAACCCCGGCCTCTGTGGCAGCGCAATCTCGTACTCCGTCCGCGGCGGGAGCACCTTCCCCCAACTAACCTCCTTCATGCCCCTCGCGACGTCCCCCGAGGGCCTCCTGTCGCCGAAGCTCCACGCGACTGCCCACCGCCTCGTCTTGGCGCCCTGTATGAACTCCGTGACGGCGTAGTTCTCCACCCCGGCTTCGCCTCTGACCATCTCCACGACGGTCTCGACGCTCGAGAACTTGCCGAGCATGGTGCTGTACCAGCGCACGCGACCCCGGAGGCGCCGCGACTCGGCGACCAGGCGGCGCGCGAAGCCGACCTCGCCGCCCGCCGTGACCATCTCGACGGGGGCGCCGGTGCAGGCCGTCAGGGGCGGGCGGGACTTCTTGCGCGCGAGGGCGTCGAGTTCGTCGGCGGACTCGTAGAAGGGCGGGTTCGTCATTACGAAGTCGGCCGTGCGGGCGTCTTCTAGGTCGTCGAGCGGGATGAGGGTGTCGGAGGAGGTGCGGGGGACAAGGCGGATCCTGTCCTCTAGGTTGTTTAGGGCTATGTTCCGCTTGGCGTATTCTAGGTTGGTCTCGTCGATGTCTGGGATGTATGGTTAGGGTGAGCACACACGGCCAAGTAAGGGCAGGGTAGGTGGGCGGTGCCGACGAACCCGTTGCAATGAACTCCCAGGCCCGCTGGGTGCACCCAAGAAGGGGGTATATGCAACTGGAGCCGGTGCCGACGTCGATGCCGCGCACTCGACTCTTCCCCGGGTCCTCGTCCGAGGTGGAGTCCATCAAGCCCTTGAGCCACAATATGTAGTTGTGGCGGTTTGGTACCTGGCGCTCAGTTTGTCAGCTTCGCAGTGATGAGAGTGAGTGAGTGAATGCGAGGCAGGCCGGAGACTAACAGGTGGACACAGCCGATCTGGGGGCAGCTCTATCTCCAAGCCATAGTCAACCTTCAAGAGCGTCCTGGTAAGCTGCACGACAGAGCTGGGGTCGTTGAAGTCGAGGTGTCCCTGCTTGAGTCTGCGGATACTTGTCAGCATCGGTGTCATTGAAACCAGGGAACGAGAAACGGGTGGGTGGCTATACAGCTTCGCGAAGGACGGGTCCTCGAGCGCCAACTGGCGGAAGTCGATCTCGGTCCTGTAGAGATTGTGGAAATACGTGTCTGCGTCGACTCCGGGCGGCGGGCGCTTCGGCCGACTTGCCTCCGGCGCCGGATCCGCCGACATGGTCACGGGGCGGTGGTGGCGACTGGCGTCCTCGTCGCTTAGCGAGGAGTGAGCGCGTTTTCTGCTCGGCGGCGGCACGTTTTCCATTCCCGCTGGGTATGGTGAGTGGTTTGCGAAAGGTGGAAGCTGCAGAATGAGATATGCGCGACAGTGTTTTAGGTGATATAAAAGAGGAATTCCGTTTGCTTGGGTGTTATTTGTGAGAGTCAAACTAGAAAGGTAGTCTGATGTCGAGGTGACCGAAACTGGAAGGAAGGGGTGGTGGTGGGGTCGAGTTTTGTTTTCACATACACATGACGGACACTGTATGTTGGTGTTCAGCACTGAAGCCTCGCCCTGAAGAAGTCTATTTCGCCTGTGGCACGCTTGGCTCCAGTGGGACAGGCAAGGTAAGGTACGGTGCGACCAGACACACATTGTCACTGTCATCGGGTAGCTCCTTCCATCCAAACTGCAAGACCTCCATTGATGTGTCGAGTCAATTGAAAGACAAAAGGAAAATGAATTGAATTGTACTAGTCAACTGTGTCATATGCCATAACCTCATAATGCGCTTCAATGAAACATGAAAACAAAAAGTCGTCAACCTACTCGTAAAACACCCTCGCCTCCTCCTCCCTTTCATCCTTCATAGCAGAACCCTCCACCTCCACCCCTCGAAAACATTCAGGTCCCCCTCGTCAACCTCGTAGCCGCCCTTCTCCAGCTTGCCCAGCAGCTTCTTCACCCTCCTCGACAGCGTCCTGGCGACGCGGATGGCGACCTCGTTCTGGAAGACGTACAGCACGGCGAAGACGAAGAAGCTCACGCCCGCCAGGACGCCGCCGCGGCCGAGGACGGACTCGCGGATGCGCGCGAGGAGGGACGCGCTGCGGCGGAAGGCGTACTCGGTGTCGTTGGACGCGTGGGTGACTTCTGTCGAGGGCGGGACGAAGTGGCGGAACATGGATTTCACGGCCGGGATGAACGACGCGCTGTTTGTCTCGTTAGCAAAAAAGGCGCAGGGGACACGGAGAGAAGAAAGGGTAGAAAGGAAGGTACTCACACGGCGCCCCCGACAACCCATTTCCTCCACCGGTGCCCCTCCTTCGCCCTCGCCACCTCCCTCAGCTCCTCCCTCAGCATCCGCAAGTCGTCGAACACGATGGCCCCCTGCGCGCGTATCTTTCCCTCGATGTCCACGCTGATGGTGCTCCCCGGCGGTGCGCCCTGCCTCCTCCTCACGAGGTCCACGAACTCCCGCACGGCGGCGTGCGACGCGGCCCTCGCGGTCTTCAGGTCAGGGCCGCGAGAGGAGAAGTGGGGCGTCATGGGCATCGCGGGGGTGGCGGCGATATCCTGCGACGGCACGCCCGACGCTGGATGGTGCCGGCCCGGGGACGGAGAGGCGCGCTGGGGGCGGAATGGGTCGGTGCCTCCTACGTAGGGCGAGGGTTGGGGCCCCTGCGGCCGCTGGTCGTCGTAGGCTGCTGGGCCGGGCATCTGGGCTTCTATGCCGGAGTGCTGGGGCGCCATGGGCTGGGGAGGAATGTAAGGGAGGGCGCCGGACATTGAGGACTCGTCGGGGTGAGTGGGCCGGGGCCACTCTTGCGGTTGCGACATGGTGAGAAGGAAGAGTCGGTGATGGAGGTCGGCGTGCGGTGTGTGCGGTGTGGGGTGATCCGGCCGTCGGTCGGTCGGTCCGTTGACTACTACCCAAATCCCCAGGAGTGTTCCGAATAATCCAATGGGTCGGAATCAAGGGGCGGAACTGTCTGGTGTTGAAGGCAAGGTGAATGCGGGGGTATATAAGGTGAG
The DNA here is from genome assembly GCA_900312665.1 of Cephalotrichum gorgonifer. NCBI lineage: Eukaryota > Fungi > Ascomycota > Sordariomycetes > Microascales > Microascaceae > Cephalotrichum > Cephalotrichum gorgonifer. The sequence continues at coordinate 566,121 of ONZQ02000005.1, read as the reverse complement.
TGTGGGCGTGGTATTATGAGGTGAGTGAAGTTGAGTTTGAGGCGGTGATGACGGTGGACCGAAAGCCAACCCCAATTTTCGGGTGGTTGGGGGTTATTATTATGCCTGCAATACTTGGCTTGGTAGGTTGCGTTGCAGGTTGTGTGACAACATGCTCTTGCATCACCCTGCAGCGGCTAGCTCCCGCCTTTCCCTTCCCGGGTTATTATTCGTGCGTCATCACATGTATGCATGGAGGCCGGAATCCGGACAAGTTTTGCAGTTTGTCCGGCCCCTGGAACGAACAGGGCGGGCCTGGTGGTGATCTTTACATGTATGGTCTCTCAGCTGAAATCGTCTCTCTCCCATCTGTCAATAATACAGGTTACGGCGTGTGATACACTACAACACATCTCACAACAGCCCCAAGCGCCCAAGAGCCATCCACATCCTGTACACATTCGAACCCACCCCGCCACTCACCAATCCCCCCCTCAAAATCCTCCCCACATACACCCTCTCCCCCGCATCCAGCCCATCCCACAGTGCCCCCAAGACCTCCAAACACTCGCCCGTCTCCCTAAACACCTTCGCGTACCCAAGCAGAGCCCCACACACCGCCCCGCTCACGCCGCCCTCCGGCCCCGGCCCCGGCCCCGGACCCGGCCCGTCGCCCCCGAGAACGTAGAGCCGCGGCAGCAGCCTCGCCAGGAACCTGCCCAGGTGCGCCGCCAGCTCGTCCGCGCAGCCCAGGCCCCCGTCCATGTCCAGCACGACGCACAGCGCGAAGGCGACGCGGAACGTCTCGACCAGCACGCGCGGCTGGTCCCGCACGTTGTCGAGCCTGAACTCCAGCCCGTCGAAGAATGAGTGCGAGGAGGAGGGGGCGGCATCCTCCTCACGGGATATGCGCTCGAGGCGCTCGAAGAGGAGTGTGAGGGCGTCGGTGAGTGGGGGGATGGGGTCCGGGAAGAGGTGGGGCGGGAGGCGGGCGGGGGCCGTGGGGCCGAGGAAGGCGATGGGGGAGAAGGGCGCGCCGTGGTGAGGGGCGTTGGCGGCGCGTGGGAGCAGGTGGTCCATTAGGGGGCGGCTGACTAGAAAGCGCCGGTTGGGGAGGACGACGGTCGTGAGGGCCCGGCGGCTGGGGACGGGCTCGTTAGGAGGGTAGGCGCCGGGCGGGCCGTAGGGGGGAAAGGGTGGCACGTGGGAGTGGGTGTGGGCGTGAGTGGGCGAGAGCGGAACGCCGTGGTGCGGTCCGTCATGGACGTTATTGTTGACCTGGAGCGGGTGAATCGCGGCTGCGCAGGGCTGGGTGTAGGGGCCCTGGGGTAGCGATTCCGCCAGACATGGGCACTGAGGGGCCGGTAGGACGGTGTGCGGGTGCGGATGCTGATGCTGATGCTGACACTGGTGATGATGATCATGATGATAGGGATGGGGATGAGGATGATGGCATCCCGGCGCCGGCGGCCAGAACGGTGGCTGTCTATACATCTCTCCAGCTATTTCGACGAGTTACATGTGGCGGACTCTGGGTTGTCCAGCAGTAACATTGGCAGAGGCAAGACTGGGGTCTCCATTCCTTAAATCGAGCGAAAGGGACTACCTATATGGCGTCTAGGTTTGTAGAGAGAGTCATATATCTTTCCATACTTTATCTGCGCATGCGGTTTTCACGATTAAGATTTCGACTGGTCACCCCTTCTGCCTGGGAAATCATTTTTGTACAACGCAGAGGAAAGCTTGGGCTAGCAAACCAGGGCAGCATGACTTCAGCTCGTCTCAGCCATACACTGCATAGTCATATTTCCGTGCAAACATTATCATGACTTTGGGCTGAGTCCGACCCAGTAGAGCAGGATCAAGCAAAGGTTACGAGATGGGACAGAGCCGGGTCCCAGGTCTTGCTATGCTCCACAGAATCACCCTGCGACATAGTTGTATTACGCGCTTAAATTAAAACAGCTGAGTCGCCCACCGCCATGGCCATGTCTGAATGCCTACCTTTAAGGTCGCCGAGGCCATTTCCAGGCGAGACGCCTCGACACCCTCATCACCACTTCCAACCTTTTTGAGTGGCATTTCTAGATAGACATCACTCTATGGGCAAGCCCAAGTGGTCAATACATGTATTGCTACATGTCTAGATATACACCCTTTTTTTTGTCGACTGTTGCCTGCTCGAACAACAAGGATCCCTGCAAAAGCAAGCCCTCTCAGTGAATTCTTCAAGATATTATTCATTCATTCATATCGAGGACCCCGAACCCCGCAGCTGATACTAATAAAGTAACCGGAGCACCGACAGGCAAACGCTCAGTTGTCAGCGTAACATTGGGTGAGAGGAGAATTACCCCACCGCCGTGCCTCTTGTGGCTCGTGCAATGGAGTGTCGGCCGGAGGGAGCCAACTTGTACCGTATTCGTCCTTGACAATGCCAAATAACTTTATCAACACCTGGGCAGCCCTACACGCTAGGACAGGATAAACCCGGTATTGCACCAATGAAGACGAGCGAGGGTGTCAGTCCTACAAATACTAATGTGGAGGACTTCAAGCCAGGCACCAGGTGAAGTCAGGGGTACTTGGGGCGATGCATGCAAGTATTAACAAGTACAAGTAACTTACAGTCCTCCGCAACAAGGATTAATTCGGGTGCCTGCTTGCACCGCCATCAAGAGGCAGGACATAAATAACACCTCAATGCCGAGCTGAATGAACAGACACACTTCCCCCTTATCACATCTCATCTGATTGATCTCATCTCACCCCATCTTGTGCAAGTACTCGTGCTCATACATCTATACTATAGTATTAGACAGTCGCAAACACAAGTCCTCGTGGCAATTGCCGCTGTCAGCTACACATATCTTCTAGTAACCTCTCATAGAAAGAAAACCTCGGGCAACAGCTCACTCATCAAAAGCCATGGACATCCCCAAGCAGGAGTTCAACCTGCGCAACCTCCCCACCAAGTCCGTCACCCTCTTCCCCTCCCGCGCCCAGATCGTTCGCGAGATCAAGGACCTCCAGCTCGCCGTGAGTCCCCAAGCTCCCCCCCAGACAACTGATGCCCTCTACGCCCTCACTAACACTCCGCCAGCCCGGCGTCAATGAAATCAAAATCATCGGCCTCACCCCCACCGCAGATGAGGACTCCATAAAGGTAGAGGGCAGCGGCTCGGCCGTCATCACCGACATCGCCGTCGAGCTCCTCCCCAACGCCGAGATCTTCGACGAGATCTACCCACCCGAGGACCTCTCCGACGTCGAGAGCGACGACGACTCTCCGTCCAAGCCCGAGTTCAGCCAGGCCGACGCCCTGGACCGCGTGCGGGACGCCATCGCCGCCCTGGAGGACGAGGTCGCCGCCGCCGACGAGAAGGTCGCCAGCGCCAAGAGGAGGCTGGCCATCCTCGACGAGCACGCCTCCGTCTTCGACGAGCAGAGGAACCTCGCCGTCGCCGGCGACCTCGAGACCTACCGCGCCGAGAGGGAGAAGGTCTTCGCCGACAGGCAGGCCGGCCTGGCGGAGAAGCGCAGCATCGAGAAGCGCCTGCCGAAGCTGCGCGAGGAGCGCCTGGCCCTCGAGAAGCTGGCGGCCAGGGAGAAGAGGAGGGCCGGCAGGGCGGACCGCAAGGCGCGCCTAGAGGGCTACAGGAAGTCGCAGATCGACGCCAAGAAGCGCGAGGTGAGGATCGCCGAGCGGGCGCGCGTGCGCAAGGAGCGCGAGAACTTCTGGCCCAAGTTCGTCTACTCCGTCACCATCTCCCTCGACGCCTCCGCCTACACCCCCGTGTCGTCCCGCCGCGGCTCCGTGGCCAGCGAGGCCGAGTTCCAGCTCCTCAAGGAGAGTGCGTCCCCGGGCCTGGACGCCGGCGCGGAGGGCGAGTCCTCGGGCAATAGGTGCGGCCTGCTCCTCACCTACGTCACCTCGGCCGCCTTCTGGTCCCCCAGCTACGACCTCCAGCTCTCGACGACCTCCAACGCCGCCACCCTCTCCTACGAGGCTCAGCTCACAAACGCCACATCCGAGACCTGGTCCGACGCAAAGATCACCCTCTCCACCTCTCAGACCACGTTCTCCGGCCTCGAGGACGACCTGCCCACCCTCGTGCCCTGGCACCTCAAGCTCGCCGGCAGGCGCGGGCGCGGCGGCATCTCCGTCAGCTCCCTGACCGGCAGCCAGGAGGAGAAGAGGCAGAACGCCTCCTGGGACGCCAAGCGCAAGAGGCAGCAGGCCCAGAAGCCCCGCGCGAACCTGTTTGGCGTGTCGAGGGACGGTGACGGCGGCCCCGCCCCGTCCGCTGCGGCGGCGAGGGGCGGAGCGAGGAGCGGGGCGGACGAGGGTGCTGCGCGGCCGGCCGCCAATTTTGTGGACGATTTGGCGAGCTACAACTTGGCGATCGACGGCCCCCCCCGGGCAAGGAAGAAGCTCGCCGGCCTCGGCAGCCTCAGCCTGTCAAGAAGGCCGGCTGCACCGGTGGTCGCGCCGTCGGGCTACGCCCCCTCGAGCCCCGTATTCGAGGAGTACTCGGCCGCCAGCCCCAACTATTCCCCCGACGAGGAGGACTTCGACAACGGGGACCACCTAGCGCAGGACGACCAGACCATCCTCGAGGTCACTCCGGAGCTGGACTTCCAGGACTCGGCTATGGAGGAGACGGGCCTGACGACAACGTACGACCTCCCCGGCTCCAAGACCCTCCCGCCTCGCTCCCTCGCCACGAAGCAGCGCATCGCCCGCGTCGCGTTCTCGGGCGTCGTCTTCAACCACACCGTCGTGGCGAAGTACAAGCCCGTGGCCTACCTCAAGGCCAAGATCCGCAACTCCTCCAAGCTCACCCTCCTCCGCGGGCCCGCCGGCCTCACCCTCGACGGGTCCTTCATGGGCCGCACCCGCCTCCCGCGCTGCTCGGCCGGCGACTCCTTCCTCCTCAGCCTCGGCATCGACCCGGACATGCACGTCACGTACCCCAAGCCCCAGGTGCGCCGCTCCACGTCCGGATTCCTCGCCAAGGAGGACAGCTCCGTGTACTCCCGCGCCATCACGCTCGTCAACACCCGCGCCGGCGCCGCGGGCGACAGCGCGAGCATCTACGTGCTGGACCAGGTCCCGGTGTCCGAGGACGCGGGGCTGCGCGTCGAGGTCATCTCCCCCAAGGGGATGAATAACCCCAGCGGCGCTATCACGGGTGTTCCTGCCCGCGGTCCTGAGGACAAGGACTGGGGGAAGGCCGTCGCTAAGATGAAGAAGGGAGGGGAGGTGGAGTGGGAGGTCACGCTGAAGGCCGGAAAGGGCGTGAAGCTCGCGCTCGAGTACGAGGTCGCGTGCCCGGCGGGCGAGGGCGTGTTCGAGTGTTAGCAATCAGAGCGACCCGTTGCCGCGGACGTAGAGAGCACCTCCCTGGGTGGAAGTGGCGGCGCCGTGGATGTAGAGAGCAACCCCCTGGGAGGAAGTGGCGGCTCCGGGCCCGGGCCGAGTGGGCTGGGCAAACCCTTAGGGGGGTTCGTGGCCCTCCATCGTATTGGTAGCAACCGACTTACGGGCGTGGGGAATCTGACTAGGGGCGAGGGCGGTGAGGTGAGTAAGGCTAAGTTTGTAAACGCGTACGGGATGGTTTTCATTAAGGGGGTTGTAGGGTGGGTAACGAGAGGGTGGTTGTGAGGACGTGCTCGTGTTGGCAATCGCCCGAGCTGTAATATTCCTCCCTTTGGGAGAAGACTGGGTTGTTAGTTATGGATCGCACGAATATAATGTCACTTTTGGAAACTAAGTAAATGTCCAATCCACGCAAATATTAGTACAGGGAGACCTCCAGCCCTGTCAGGAATAGAACATAATATTATTCCTCATCCCCGAGGATAGCCCTGATGGCGGTGGTATCGTCTCTAGCTCCCGTTCCAACATACTTCTCACCATCCGAACGTAAGACCACTCCTCACCAACTTATCGTATCTCAATCCTCTCCCAGTCCCCATCCCGCACCCTAACCCGGTCCAAAATAACCCCACAGGCACCAACTAGCCTATACCCGCTCTCTCTGTCGTCCCTGAGCACTACACCTGCCCCATAATCCACCATCCTGAACACCCCATCGCCCTCCCTCGCACCCTCGCCACCCGCCCCGCCATACCCCGGCACAAGCCCCCACCTGCCCTCATGCAGCCCCTCCACTACCTCCACCTCCTCTTCTTCCTCCACGCCTTCCGCCCCTTCCACGTCTTCCATCTCTTCTTCCGCCTCTACCACCTTCCCCACCCTCCCCAGCACGTACCACTTCCTTACGGCGTCAATCCGCTCAACAGCAAGACACCTCGCCACACGAACCTGGAACATCCCATCCTCCCTCGCATACGCGTCCGCGACCGCCCTCTCCAGCTCAGGGAAGAACAAGTCCTTCACGCGGTCCGCCACATCCACCGGGTGGTCCGAGTGGGACACCCCGAGCAGGCGGAACAGCGGGTTCGCGCGCTCCAGCGGCGTGAGGAATACTGTCCCGACGAAGCGGTGAAACGTGGCGCCCGTAGCGGGGTCGTGCGGGTCCGCCAGGAGCGCGAATAGGAGCTTCCTGACGAGACGGAGCGCGCCCCACGTCTCCGGCCCGGCGCCGATCCCGTCGAGGAAGCAGAAGAGGACCATGATGTCGTCCGACTCGGGGATCTCCCGCACTTCCAAGACCCGCCCCACCTCGATGCCGCGCACCACGAGGCGCGGGCCCTGTACGATGGGGTTGTACCGGTGGTAATCCGGGTCCACGTAGGCTCGCGGGTCCTCAAACGTCAGAGGTACGCGCGTTGGCGAGCGGGATATAGTATCGTAGTCGGGAACCCAGGATGGGACATCCGTCGAGCGGCGCCCGTGTAGTCCTACCCCGGCATGGGTCAGGAAGAACAGCGGCGACTCGCTCAGGTGTGTATTCGACACCGAGAGCAAGTCGCGCAGATGCAGGGGAGGCCGGACGGCCGGGGTCGTAGACTCCGAGGCGCAGAGTTTGGTGACGCACAAGAGCCAGTACCCAAGTTTCTGAACAGGCAGGGGAATGTGCCCCGTCCCATTGCTACCAATTCGGGCCGTGTATTCCAGCGGCATCGGCCAAGTGTGCCCGAGTTGGAGCATGTTGCCTACGAGGTGCAGGTACGAACCGTCAGCGTCCGGGTCATCCTCATGGGGCAGCACGGGGGCGAGCTGGGCGATATACTGCCACGGAAGACCCGCGTCTCCCTTCGCGATGAGCTTCAAGAAGGACCTCGTAAGCTCCCACTGCACGAGCCTCCTCCAAGCTTGCAGCCCTGCCACAAGCGCGCCATGCACGGGCCCGCTCTCGAGACTCCACTGGTAAATAACGTCCCGTGGCATAAACTCCCCCTCCTGCTGGAGCACCATCATCGCCACCTCTAGCAGCATACAGTCCCAGAGCACGAGATCCTCGTAGACAAGACCGACGGACTTCACCGACAGATACTCCTGGAAGTGCCGCATGCTGCCCCAGAAGGGGTGCTTGAAAAAGTCGACCGTCAGTTCGCTATACTCAGCGAGAGTTTCAGGGTATGATCGGTTGTATCTCGCAAGCCCCAGGAAGATGCCGGCCCAGTGAGATAGGCCTCGTGTATTCGGAGGGACCTTGGGTACGTGCCGAAAAAGGTGTTGCGTCACGCCGAGGAAGGTACGGATCCTCGTGTCCCCGCCTCCCAGGTAGCACATCAGGCCGGCGGACTGTTTATAGATGTCAGGGATGACGGAGTGCAGGTACTTCTGCTCATCTGCACTCCCCCAATCAACACAGACCGCCTCTACCCACAGACGCACTGGGAACGCCATGGATAGAAAAGCACCATTTTGGTCAAGGGTTTCGAACGCACGAGCGAGGCCAGCTGGGATGCTGACCAGTTCGCCGTCCACCACAAGACACTCAACCAACTCCTCTCCGGGGGATGGGACGTGAGATATAATCGTGTAGTCCTTAGGAGTCCCGCGCAATGATACGGTGGCCATGGTGCAAGATATGCTGGAACCGCTAAAGCGCGGGAAAAGGGAGTGCGAAAAGTCCAGGAGTCGGATCTCCCGCGACGAGAAGTCGATGGGCGGCAATGCCCGAGAAGTATTCGCGATCATTTCTGCTAGAAGTAGCTCGGACGAGGAAAGAAATGCTGCGACCGTGGACTCGTTGAATAGATCACGCAAGTCACGGTTAAGAATAAGTGTCGCTGAGAGTACATGCGTCAGGAAGGGTTCGACTAGGAGAACATGGGAGAAAATAAGGGGTAGGAGCGACTTACAGCATTCTGTTCCACTTCATTAACAGAATAGTGCCTTTTGTTTGGGGTTTCATGAATCTTTGTTCTTTGAAACCACCGTTACATTGGCCTTTTGTCCAAATAAAGGGGGGCTCTCCACGGCGTCAAACAATGATATCTCGACCCTAAAGGGCTAAACAATCAAAAGACGCTGGGGAGATCGGACCCCATGCTCCGGGCGGTGACATCCCCAAGGAGAGCGCCAACTGACTTCGCGTCCTCCGTTTCAAACACCTTGACGCGAGACTCAGTCAGCACAAAGCCCGGCGACGCGACCTTTGTTATCCGTACGCACGGGTGAAACAGGTTAAGGGCGAGGTGGTGGTCGAGGTAACGGGCAACCGCGTCCATGAACGGCTGAGGACTAACACCGTCTCGACGTTCGTCCTGCTTCCAGCCCCAGCCGTCGTCGTCGTTGCCCCCGGCTAGCCACTTCCGCGTTTTTGCATCTCCGGTCCATAGGGTGGGGCGTGTCTGATCCGATTCCAGAGCGATAGCCTTCCCGGCGCGGACGAAGCGCTGGACATCTCCGGGGGCGATGGTGACGTCTATCGACCGGATACCCATTTGGACCTTTTCCACCGCTTCCTCGTCCTCGTCGACCTCCGCGGCGTCTCGGGGCTGCGGGAGGGAGAATCCGATGGTCAGGACTATCTCCTTACCCGATACGCCCCGAGAGGGTAGGGCGGCATCGCGGAGCCACATCTCCAGAATACTCACAAGACTCCGGGTCCCGAGGGTGAGTGAGTTGATGCGGCAGTCGAACGCACTGGCCAGCCAATCGACGACGATGTTCTTGAGCGGCGTGGGCATCCGGAGGAGAAGCAGGGGTAGCTGCACGAAGTGCGAGGGATCAACCTGCCCACCGGCCGAGGATGCCGCCCACGTCTGGTCTGGTAACGCCCGGTCATCCTCCTCCGAAAGGTCTGGGAGCAACACGCCGGTACACTCTGCATTCTCGTACTGTATGTCTATCCAGATGCCCCTCTTCGAAGCAAGCGCACCCAGCGCATCGATACCAACCGGCGCATCGCTACCGAGGCTCGGAGATCGTCTATCGTGATCGGTCTTTGAAAAGAGATCGCGTATCTGTATCCACCTGAGCGAGACGCTCTCTAGACTCCCCGCCTTCCCGAGCTCGCCTTGGCCCGGGTCGAGACCGACATATACACCGCGAACGACATCTCCGATCAATGTATCGCGTAGCCGATCGCCGAGAGTTTGGAGGTAGGTGGTATCGTCCGGCTGGCCTCCGATGTGAAGCGGTGATACTCGGTGGGTTGTGAAGGTCGTGCCGAAGAAGGGCGGGCGGGGCTCTTCCTCGCTGGGCGTTGGGGACGGGGAGCTGACGGCGCGGCGAGGGGATGGTCTTCCGCGGCCACCGCCTCGGCGCCTCGGCGCGCGGGGCATTATTAGTTTTGTAGGCGGACAAGTGGAAGCGAGGCTCCTATGTGGGGGGTAACGCAGAGGCCGATGCCTGCCGGACGGAGGTTTGGTTCAAGATATCGAAATAGTCGCGTAACTGAGTGGCGAACAACGGAGGAACCGAGGGTATTTTGGCTCGAATGATTGGGGAAGGCTATTAAACGCGTAAAGAATCCCTTTCAATTGTGAGATATGGGGACATGACCTTACGGTGACAATGGGGGACAAGAGAACCGTTGACGCTGGGGGCTGGTCTGGCGGTGATGTAAGGACGACCCTTGGCTGCGGTTGTTTGTCAATTTCCCAATTGGGATAAAATGTCCCATAAAAATAATACACCTGATGACACCTGGCAGTTTATCATGCCCACCCCCACCACAACCAAGCTCCCCACTTTCCTCCCCTCACCTCCCCCTCCAAGTGCCATCTCCCTCCGAGTCCCCTCCCCCCCCTCCGCAAGGTCACATTCACCTGCATCAACCGTCCCACATTCTGTCACGTCCCGTCCCTTCCGCGTTATTGGACAGCCGCTCCCCCGTCGCAAACATGAAGGCCACGTCAAGTGGGAACCATGCCAAATATAGCCAGCACGGCCTCCCAATTAGGAGCTTAGAATGGATTATCTCTCTCGCTGGGCGGCTCCTGCCTGTGGATGTGATGTCTCCCACCGTTGCGTGACATCCAAGGTCCGCTCTTGGTCCTCCCCCGCGTCCTCAAATATGTATTGCGAGTATGTGCCCGTGGTTGTATCCTGGTGATCCAGACGTTGGCCACACCCTCGTCGCATAACCATGCTAGAAACGCCCTTTAACCATGTGCCGCTGGCGCAGCCCTCGGATTTCCGTCTGATTGAGGTCCTGCCGGCCCGTGCCGGTGATGATGAGGAGGCGCTGTGCGTGAGAGTCCATACCCAATCGCTTGATCGCGACGATGCCCAAGCACCTTACACCGCGCTCTCGTACACATGGGGAAATCCGGAGGATACGGTTCTCATACAGGTCGACGGGAAGCCTTTCTCCATCACCCGGAGCCTCGACGCGGCACTCCGGCGCTTTCGTGACGACGTACTACCCTCTGGGCCTATCCCGAATCCCGGCGACTCCAAGCCGGAGACTAACCCCCCGCCATGGCCCCTGAACCTTCTCTGGGTCGACGCCCTCTCCATAGACCAATCCTCTAGTGCCGAGAAGACCTCCCAGGTCGCCCGAATGGCCTCGATATTCAGCAACGCCACCGCCATCTTCGCGTGGCTCGGCCCCGACGCAGACCGCAGTCCGGTCGCCTTCGAAAAGATCTGCGCCTCCATGGACCGATACCACACCATGACCGGCCCCACTCCACCCGCGAACGTCCCCCGCTGGGCGGCCGCCATGCTCGCGGACGAGCTGATGCTCTGCGACGACGACGAAGATGACGCGGCGGTCTGGGCGGCCGTGCAGGCCCTCTTCGACCGCGAGTGGTGGTCCCGGATATGGATCGCGCAGGAGGGCAGCACCAACGTCCCGACGTGGGCGGTCTGCGGCCGCCAGTGGATCTCGCTGGACGAGCTCCTCACCTTCGCCGTGCTGATGGGGATCAACGAGCAGGACGACGAGGACGCCGCGTCGCACGTCTACGGCATATCGTCATTCGTATACACCCTCCACACCCTGCGCTCCCAGCGCTGCGCCGACACCTCGGAGAGCGAGCTCCTGAACACGCTCATCACCTGCCGCCACCACGAGGCCACGGACCCGCGCGACAAGGTCTACGGCATCCTGGGCATGGTCTCTCCGCGCGCGTCGTCTCGCCTCCTGCCGGACTACGGGAAGGACCTGGTGGACGTCTATACCGACGTGGTGCAGTACCAGCTCGAGACATGCGGCTACGAGGGGAAGCTCGACTTCCTCGGCGCTGATGGGCTCCCCGAGGGCGGGATAACAGGACTACCCTCCTGGCTCCCCGACTGGCGGTACAGAGACAGGTACCACCTCCCCTTCCGCAAGTTCCTCAGCGACGAGGCGTCCACCCCGCGGCCAGGCAGGCGGATCTCCGAGACCTGCGTCTACGGCGCGAGCGGTACCGCCGAGGCACTCCTTGCCCGCGACATCCCCGCCACGGACATAGCGCGCGTAGACGGGAGATGTCTAAGGGTGAAGGGGTACCGCGTGGGCTACCTATACGACATCCAACCCGTCTTCGAGCCGGGGAAGCTCGAGACGATGAATATCTGGCGGGATTCCCTCCGTGAGGGCGGGATCTATTTCACGGGGGAGTCAGAGGCCGCCGCGTTCAACCGCCTCGTGACGGCCGACATCCACCACGACCTCCGGACGGAGCCCTCGGCGAAGGACATCTCGCCCGAGGACGTGCTCCTGGCATGCTCCGGCCGGCGGCTTGCCCGCGTCGTGCAGAGCGACTGGAACGCGGACGCGCTGGCGCTGGCGCCGCAGTGCGCGCGGGAGGGTGACCAGGTGTTCGTGCTCCTCGGGGGCCAGGTGCTGTACGCGCTTAGGCCGGTGGGCGCGACGTACAGGTTCCTGGGGGAGTGCTACGTGCATGGGCTGATGGATGGGGAGGTGCTGAATATCCTGGAGGCTGGGTTCGCGGAGGTGACCGACCTGGTCCTCCGGTAGTGGGAGGACTGTTCCGCGTGGGACGGCCGTTGTGTAGCCCTTGAAGGCGTAGTGGAGTATGAGATATGTGATGGACTGGTTTTCGTTTTGGGGGGGGG
>ONZQ02000005.1:531878-553686 GCA_900312665.1 Cephalotrichum gorgonifer | reverse complement strand
ACTTACATAGCTGGCTTTTTCATGTTCTTCCGATGAGCGGTTATTTCTTCTCTTGTGGAAAGTTACATGCCCTCTCTTATCTTTCGTAGCCTTATACCCTAATGAGACCCCTTTACTGTTCAACAAGTCGCGGCAGTCGTCCTCGCCTCACTTCCCTTCGACGTCCTTCAACTGCGTTTTCTGCTTGGATCTTACGACCCGAATTCAGGCGCGGGTATACTAAGTACGGCGGAGGAAACTACACTAGCCCCCCCAAATAGACGCTTTTGCTTTACAAATCGAAATCACAAGCAACACCCCCGTTCTAAACCCAAGCCTTCGAAGAATAGAACTCCCAACGCCCTTTTAGCCAGAGCAAAACCGCTCGCCAACCTACTGCACCCCTCCCAGCCCACTCCGTCTATCGCTTTGGCTCATAATATTTCAGGATAACCTCATAAGTAATCCCACAATCCACCAGCTTCCCTCTAAACAAGTCCAGCAGGACCTTCTCGAGCTTGTTCCCCCAGATCCCGTGCGGCTGGTGAATCGCCAAGGCCCGCATCTTCAGCTCACCCACCGGTATCAGCCCCGGGTCGGCGTCGTACTGGAACATGACGCGCGAGCCCCCGCCCAGCGCCGAACTGAAGCCGATGGAGCCCTCCTTGTCTAAGCCTTTATATTCAGACTCGAAGTGATGCAAGTCAGCCGCAGTATAAGCTGGGATATTCTTGTATTCATCCTTGGGGCCCCGAGGGCCAAAGTCTGGATCATTCTGGAGGGCAAAACCCCAAGCCTGGTCGAGTATGTCGTCCAACGCTGAGTGGCAGTGTGCATTCTTCGCAGATTCTGAGCAAGGTCGGCCGCCCAACTCCTCGATAGCGCAGTAGAATAGCATAAGACGACCCTTCGTTAAGATTTGTGCCGAGCGATACGCAACGCTAGTCAGCGTCATAACCCGCTCGCACTCTTTCAAAGCCGAGTCCTGACACCTCTGATTCAAATTGAGGTTGTCCGCTTCAAACATGGGCCCCGTTAACTGTGTTTCGGCATGCTTGTGGAAGAGGTGGCCAGGCTTGGGCCATTTGGAATCGTATTCTGGGGGAAAGGCGCCTTCGATCGAATCACCTCGATTTGGAAATGGCAGCAGGTGTTCGCGTGACACTCCGGGGAGGTATGCCACAGGATCCGTCTCCATGCCCAAAGGACAGCATACCATACTCTTCGTATATCACGGCTTCGCCAATGCCGAAAGGCTCATGCTCGTAGTCACTCTCTTCACTGTCTGACTCGGCGGTCTGAGGTCGACGTTTACCACGTTTCCCCATGGCTCGAGCCCCTTTTAGCCTAGTTCCTAGATACCGGATGGTGAGTCGTGTTCATCTCCTAGGGACAGTTGATATTACGTGAATGGGACTAAAACAAGAAAAGAAATGGGATGGAAATGAACGTGGGATAGAGTGGGAGAGTGCCCCATTGTTTGGAGGGCCGGAATGGTAGATAGGATTGAAGTCGGAAGTGAATACAGGTCCAAACACTCTGTCAGTGTAAAGAACGGGCTCAAAGATGCGGACAATATCATTCAAATGTTGGCTAATATTAGAATTTTCCCTGGCTGCGACCAAATGAATGGATAAGATGAGTATGTATTCCCCTACACTCGTGGAATGCTGGTCTCCAGCTCCCAGTATGCAGGCTTGAATGCAGAAAAAAATGCGTGTCGTGCTTCACACCCCGATTTGAACAGAGGTGCTAGGAAATAACACATTCGGAGGCCGAAAATTATCTCCACCTCGTTGGCGGGGTATCCTTCTCTTTCAAAAGAAAATATGAATATGAGCATAGGGTCAGCGGAGGGGCCCATAGTCCTGTACTACATGATCTAGGCAAAATGCAGACGTGGGAGTCAGTCTCGTTCGTTGTGGGTGGCCGAAAACGGCGGGCAAGAACTAAGCCCCGACGCTGAAACCAAATGATCCATCAAAGGGGTCGACCCCTTGAGGGTCTGGGGCTCCTTGGGCTATCCGCAGTTCGCTGAAAGAGGGGGCTTTGTTCTCGGGATAATATCGAAGGAGGAAGTCCATATCCTCGTCGGTCAGCTTGCACATTTCTTCCCATGAGAAGGTGTCGCTGACTTTGGTCATCCTATGATATACAGTCAGTAAGCAGCTGGGAGAGCGATGTGAGAAAGGGAAAGGAAAAGGGTCAAGGTGACACACCAAGCCATCCTCTTGCGGCTCTCGGCCGGATCCGGCGCAATTGATCGAAGCTTCACCCTAAGATTACCAATAGAGTTGATTGCGTTCCCGGCGTTCGAGGGAAGCTGCTTCGCTATGAACTTGCGTATTGACGCGGCGAGTCTGGGGCCTTTGCCGTTGGTGCTGACCATGATCTGCAGCGGGCCGTCGCGATGCACGCTCCCAAAATAGAAATCGCACTCGGGCGGGACGTCGGCGATATTGGCTGGGATGCGCCGCTCCTTGCAGAGCTTCCAGATGGCCGTGGATGCTGCCGGATCGTCAATGGCCACGAGAACCATATCTGCGTCATCGAGGTCCGACTGCTCGAAGTTCCGGTCCGTGTGTTTTACTTGACCCTCCGATACTCGGAAGGCGACCTCGGGGTTGAGCCCGGAGGTTGGGCACACGACGGTGACGACGGCATCGGCATTAAGGCAGTGGACAATACGCCCAGCAGCAACCTAACACGGGAATGTATGAGCATGTCAAGACAAGAATTTTTTTGGGGGGTCTATGGTAGCTCAGAGACGCATGTCCGAGCAGCTTAGGTGAAACGTAGACTCACCTCTCCGCCACCAACGACGACGACATGTTTGCCTTTGACTTGCCACGCGAGTATTAGGCTCCCGCCGGGTTTGATGGCCGGAAACTTGGGTTTGGCGCTCGCCATGGCCGGATATGGTTCTCAGATGTTTAATGTGATAAGACGCGATAAATTGATGCCAATATGCGCCCCGATGAAAAGTGGTGCCCGAGGTGTCTGAAGCTTTACGATCGGATGACGTACGGAGGCAAGTCCTGGTCGGGATGATGAATTCCGATTCTGCGTGCAAAGGGGTTGGGGACGAATCTGGGAATAGATGTAGAGATCCGTGTACTGAGAAAGGGAAGGTGTAATAGCTCAACGGTCGATGCCAGTCAGCCTGATGAGCTTCGTGAATCTAAAATCATGCGTGAGAGTGCCTGAACGAGGTGGATTTCCTAGCTGGGCCTTAGGTTGGGTACTTCCGTCCCTAGTGCGTGTGGATGACATATGTCACAGTGCCTAAGCGCTCTACGAGGTAGGTACCTCCACTTTCAACACCAGGAATGTACCCGTTTACCTACCCTGGGTTTTAGCTGTGAGGGGCGACCGCGGTGTTATTATTAACTATTGTGACACCACTATGGTAGACATAGGTGCTTCTAGGGGACTTGATATGTCGTGAAGGTATCTCTACTCTATGTAGTAGCTGTGCGAAATCCGGGGTTGAGGGACTTTATGTTGCATGCTGCACTTTGCGCTCCAGATATTGGTATTTCGAGGTTTCTATAATAACGCATCATCATGCAGTTATACCCGCCACTGCGTAGTGTCGTATTATCAAAGCTCAGCCCCGCTATCGTGGTACTGCCTCAGTTCACCGACTTCCTTTCTACAACCTTCATACCAACCGTCTAACACCCCCCCTCCGTTCCTTCTCCCTTTGCGCGAGCCATTCCGGGGTGCCATCCTTCCCATGGCTATCCGAAGAAATCACTAGTTCCGTCCTCTTCATAGTTCAACCTCCCGGCGAGCGTAGCACCATAGCTAGCCCGGGCTTTTTCCGATATCCCTTCTCCAGCTCTTGCCGCCACCATGACGGGTCGCAAGCTGGGAGGAGGGAGAATCCTAGGCTCCGGCAAAGGGCTGAGTGCGTCCCACTCACGAGATGCCTCTACGTCGTCCCTACCCGTTGTCGGGAGTCCCATTCCGCCATCAGATACGAGCATCGACCTCAACTCCGTTACCGGATCTCCCGCGCCTTCCGCAAGCCTTCCAGATCTACCCCAGGATCTCGCGACCAATATAAGCATCGGCCGACCGGGGCGCTCGTCCAAGTCGGACTCTCAGAAGCTCCTATGTCCGATATGTAACGAGGAAATGGTTTGTCGCTCTACGTCGGTACGGTGCAACTACGGTATATACTAACCTGCGCATTCGACGACCTAGCTGACCCTACTGCAACTGAACCGGTACTCTCGCACCTCACGACCCTCATCTCTCCCTTTCGAATCCGAACTAATGGTCCACGCGGTTATCTAGACACCTCGACGACTCCCACCAAGAGCTCCCCGAGTTCGAGCAAGACGAAGTAAAGACGTGGTTCGACAAGCAGGTCCTGAAAGCCAAGCGCTTCCAGCCCCTCTCTATCATCAACCAGAAGCTCCGCGGCCTCGACGTATTCGAATCGAACGATTCGGCACCTCTCTCCACATCCCCGGCCGGCCTCGCGCTGTCGCAGAGACCTGCCGACGCACCGATCGACCCCGACGAGCTCATCACTCGAAACCACTGGCAGAAACAGACATTCGATGACATATGCACCGAACCCGCCTGTGGTACCAGGCTGGGCGCCGTCAATGGAAGCATAAACTGCCGGAACTGTGGGAGGTTGTTCTGCGAGGAACATACTATGTACCAGATGAAGCTCTCACGATCGGCAAACCACGAGCCCGTCCGTGGATACTGGGCGAGGGTATGCGAGACCTGCTACAAGTCCCGGGAGGGGTACAACGATCACGACGGAGTTTTGATCGATCACACACGAGCATTTGCGGAGATTAGGAAAAAGAGGGTAGAAAGGGAGAATCTCGACATGGCGCGCTTGGAAAAGAGGCTGACCAAGCTGACAACCCTACTCGCAAACCCACCCAGCACACCACCGCCGGCTGCGAACGGTGCTGTTTTGTCCTCCGTAGCTTCGCTCACGGGCCAGAATTCTACGCGGAAGCTCATAGAACAGTCCGTGGTGGCCTGGGAAGAGGATGCCTTGGTGCAAAAGTGCCCCTTCTGCCAGCAGGAGTTCGGGTCGTGGACGTTCAGGCGGCACCACTGTAGGACATGCGGACGGGTAGTTTGTGCCGACCCTCAGACAGCATGTTCTACCGAAGTGGGCCTCAGTGTTGCCGGCCGTAACGTAACCCCCCCCCCCCCCCCCCGCCCCGTTTGCCCCTCAACCATCCCAGTGGGCAGGTACTAACCAGATGTTCAGCTGGCAACACAACGACGGAGAAGGCCCAGCCCGCCAACGGCCAGCTTAGCGTCGACGTTCGGATATGTCGGGACTGCAACCGCACCATCTTCGCCAAGCGAGACTTCGCCGCCTCCCTGTCCCGCAAGCCCCCCGACCAGCGCGCGTACGAGACGCTCCGGCAGTTCGAGAGGGGCATCCAGCAGCTCATGACCAGCTTCCAGCGCACCCTTCTCACCCTCCAGGCGGAGCCCACCGGCAACCCGAGCTCGTCAGCGCTGACAAGCCACTCCCAGATAAAGGAGGCCGCCAAGATTCGTAAGAGGCTAATCGACACCTTTGCCAAGTACGACCTGGCATCCCGCCGCCTGCGCGACCTGCCCACGACCTCGGACACCCAGCGCCGCCTCCAGAAGGCTGTCCACTCCGCCGCCTCGTCCTTCCTCCACGCCAACATGCTCCCGCTGAAGTCCGTTCCCCAGATGCTCCGGCGCATGCCGCACCTCACTCCCTCGAGCTCCACCAAGTCGTCCCTGTCCCCCCTGCGGAACGGCGAGGCGGCCGACTCCGAGACGGCGAGCCAAGCGTCGGAGAGCACCGTCATCTCCGCCCTCGAGACCGAGGAGAAGGACCTGCGGGAGAAGCTCGTCGTGCTGGAGGAGCAGATGTTCCTGGTGAGGCAGATGGTCGACGCCGCCAAGGGCGCGCGGAGGTTTGAGGAGGTGACGGCGCTGGCGAGGAATGCGTCGGAGCTGGAGGGCGAGATCGAGAGGGTCAAGGCGCTAGTGGGGGGCGTCGAGGAGAGGTGGAGGGGGGTGTACGGGGGTCGTGCCGCCTCTTGAGGTCTCATGAGGCTCTTGCATTTTCTATTTTTCAGGGTGTTGGGGGTTTGGGAGGGGCGGGAGTTCTGGGTGTTGGCGCATGTGTGTGTGTAGATGGGTGAAGCATGGGCGTGTCGCGCGTGTATGCTGTATTATCCATGCATTAGGCCTGGGTCGGGGGCGTTCTCCTACATGCGATTTACGAGGTAGATATCAACATAAAGCGAACAATCACATCCGTCTCATCACAATCCATGGCGTGGCTACCGTGCTCCTCCGCTTTTCAACCGCGAAGAGTAGGAAGGAGGGACAAGCTACGAAGTAACATCAATCACACCAGGTCGCGAGAAGCAGATGATCAAAACCAAATGTCAAGATTCAGAGCTAGGTATCAAGACGTATAAAAAGCCGCCGCGCACCCCCACGGTTCTAACCACCTGCTCCCCCTATCCCACGACGATCCCCCTACCCCCTATTCTGCCCTCTTATCACTCATAACCCATGCATCAGAACGATGAACCAAACAAAAAGCGATATTTCTACAAACCCGCCCATGTGAGACCGAAAAACGGAACTCTCTCTCTCTCCCTTGCAAGAGGTCAAGGGGAAACGGAACGCAAGAAATCGCGCCGCCATTAGACAAACGAAAATAGGATGAGCCGCGCGATGTATAAACCCAAACAAAAAAAAGTATCGCCCCAAAGCAAGAACAAAGAAGAAGAAAACGTATTCAAGGAAAGGAATAAACGGAGACACCCCTGCACCCCCCCCTGTAACCGCTATCCGTAACGACACAAAACTCCGTTTTCGTAGTGATTAGAACGAATTGACCCAGGAAGACACATGAAGGACCAAACGGGTTGTAGTCCCCCCCAACCACCACTCTTGCCATTGCACCAACTCCGGTTTAGTCCCCTCCATACCAGAAATGCAAACAAGAGTAGCACATTTCCCAAAACAGAATCAGCCCGGGGAGAACCTCCCAGGGCGGTCTGGGGAAACCAAGGAGCGACAGCGTCACCGCAGCGGGCCATCCTCGACGCCCCCCAGGAACTTCCTCACCCTCCCAATCTCCAACTCCCCCCTCTCGCTCTCTACAGCCCTCAGAAGCCCCTCGATAACTGAATCGACCTGCCCCTCGGGAACAGACGTACACAGCGCGACGATCTTCCTGTACTTGACCTCCACCTCCCTGCTCCGTCCCTTCATGGCCTGCACCATCTTCCTCGTCACCTCATCCCTCCCGACCACGGCCTTTATCCTTGCGCGGAGCAGGTTCGCGGAAGGTAAATAAGCCGCCGACGACCCGCCGTCCGCGTCCGCCGTCTCCAGCGCCGCGCCCAGCTCCGTCTCCCAGGCTGTTACGGCGTCGGCGCCCTTCAACCGCGGGTCGAAGCGCGCCTGCTCGTCCTCGCGCGCGTGTGAAAGGTTGATGATCTGTTGGCGGGCGAGCTGCTGTCTCCGGACAGCGTCCTGGAGGGTCTCTAATTGTTTGCGGGCTTCGGCGAGTTGGGAGGAGCTCGCGCGGATGGAGGAGTGGAGGTTGTCGAGACCAGATTGCTTCGTTCGGAGCTCGGCTTGGAATTCGCTCGTGGTTTGGTCGAGAAGATGTGAAATAGCTACAAGAGACAGGTTAGTAGGGAGCCCGCCAGAGGAAATTAGCGATGGGTGGGGGCAGTTACTCACTTTGTATCATCTCATCACGACTCTCCTTCCCCCGTTGGGTATTTCCAGCCGCTCCATCGTGGATAACCATGGCGTCCCCGTTCACGCCGTTCTCGGGCACATTATCCGACCCGACACCAAAGTCCAGTGGGCATAAGCCTGAGCGGTTGGCAATCTTATTATCCGCGCCAACTTCGAGGAGTTGAGAGATTACGCTTCGGTTCCCATTCTTAGCCGCGATATTGAGGGCGGTGTCGCCGACGTTATCCTGTGCATTCACAATCTCCGCCATGAACCTCGCGAGACCCATCTTCGGTTGCTGTGGTTGCTGCGAACTGTTTGGTAGACCATTCGTAGGGCCATTTGTCGTCTGTTGACTGCTCGGCACGTGTTGGCTGCTCGGGACGCTCCCTTGACGGACAATCCACTCCAGTAAACTCTCCAGGTAATACCGACTAGCAGCATTGCGCCCCTTAACCGCACTGGTAACCGCGATGTGGTGGAGTACGGTGCGGCCCTTGTTATCTCGGATCTCGAGGGTGCCCCCTAGCACATCCAAGAGGTCGGGGAAGGAAGTAAGTTCCATAGAGTTGGTCACCGTAACGGCCCTCATGAGCGCAGTGTGACCTGATGCATTGATACGGAACGGGCTGGCACCGGCGGCAATGAGTGCTCGGAGAAGCTGCAGGCGGGATAATGCGGCGGCCCAGTGCAGAACAGTGTGACTGTGGTTATCGATCGGCATGTCCAGCTCGCGTGGCGACAGGCTCTTGATAATGTCGAGCTTGGCCTCGTCCGAGGAATTAGTGTCTAGGAAGAGGCTTAGGAGGAGGCTCTTGCGATGTTCTGCGTCGGGCGACATTTCGTATGGGAGAGGTGGTAGGGGGCTGAACCCGTCGTGTGGCTCATCCACCCCGGCCTGTGTATATAGGAAGGATTCGTTGGGTTCCGTAGGGGAAGCTGGGAAGGCGTTGGCGTAGGAGTCGGTAGCGCCGTTGAACGCAAAGCTATCGAGGGGGGTCATGGCAACCCTCTGGCGCTTCCTAGGAGGCTCGGGCTGGTGGTCATTTGCATGCGGATGGTTCGACTGCTGGGTGGAATAGGCGGAGTCGACCGCCTGGCCATAGTCGGAGACGTAGCTCTGCTGAGAGTTGGGGAAGTCGTCGGGGTTCTGCGACATGGACGGCTGGCGACTAAAGCTAGGTGCTCTCGGTACGCCGTTCCTGTTCTTAACCCCGGGCGACTCGTATCGTGCCTTGCTCATCGCGGCGACAGCATGGGAGGCGGTGGACGAGATACTCTTAAAGAACGGACCGGCGGCGCCGTTGTTGCGGTTTTCGGCGCTGGCATTGTACATGCGCTTCCGCATCGCCGCCATGGCCTGCTCCTTTGTCGGCGTGTTGAGGTCGCCCCTACCGGCGACACCGCCGTCTTGACCCATGTCGTATGTGAGTAGGGGCCGCAGGAGCTCTTCAACGCCATATTGCCGGCAGACTTCGAGCCCGCGCTCAAACTTAACCCAGGTACCCTGATATTTTCCATACCCTCCCTGAACCTTTTCGTGGTCCCCTGTCGCTTGGATTTCTTTCTCGAGAATCTTTGTGCGCTTTCCCTTATCGACGCCGGCAACCTTGAGGATTTGAGTGGCATTGAGCCAGCTGTCGTTCCGCCGTCTCATAACGGCGATGTTGTTGACTTCCATCTCGTACACGTCGACTCCGGAATAGACGGCCTAGGGGGTTACAGCATGTCAGCGCAACCGATCAAATTGACCGACCAGATACAACCCGGCAAAATAGGACCATAGCCGGGGGTGGCGGAGGCACAGGTCCAGGTGGGAGGAAAGGGAGGAGTACGGAACCCGGAATAAAGGCGGGACATACCGAGTAGATCCGCGGCGCATCATTCCCATGCACGTTTACATCGTTGAAAGATCGATACATGGTGCCAGGTTGCGACTGCTGGCTCATGCTGAACGACTGTTGCGAGGACGGCTGCGACTGCGAGCCGGTCGCCATGGTGAAATGAGGACAGGATGTCCGGGGGTCGGATTGAAGAGGGTGGTTGGGGGTCGGCCGAGAAGACGAGGTAATAGACGTCGACGCAGAGGAAAGGCGATTACAAGTGGCAGGACGATAGCACGAAACAAAGACCACTCGGCATCCTGGGCCTGGTTTGGCGAAATAGTTGGTAGAGAGGTGCGGCGGCGAAGGTGCGAGCTGACCGGGATTAGACTGGTCGCTGAAATTTGGCGCAGAAAAGAAGGGAGCGCTGGGCGGCGAATATTCCCCCTTTATCGATGGGTGGAGAGAGATTGGAGCAGTAGGAATGCGAAATTCCCGGTTCCGGGCTTCACCAAAGCTGGATTCGTCGGCGGAGAACTGCAGGAGTTGACGGCAAAGATCAAAGGTGGGCGGCAGGGGGAGAAAGGTCGGCACCAATTGTGCGGACAGTGCTGCAGCTTCTCGTAATATCCGCGGTGCTACTACACGAACGCTATTCTTATATAGGGAGGAGCGGGGAGACGGGGTGGTCGAAGGCAGAATGAGGGCGCCGCGATGATATGAGCGTTGGCGTGAGTCGTTGGACAATGGGAGGCTCTTAGAATTGCAGGGATGAAAACCCTCGTCGGTTGCTTTGGTAAGGGCCTTGGGATGGCAACGAAATAAGTTTAATTGAATTGAGGATAGGACGTGTCGGTTTCGTGATTGACGTGTCGAGGAGCGCCCCTCCTAGATTGAGGGCGTGACGCGCGACCGTGTGGAGATGGTTATGTAAGATGACTCGGACACCATGGAATGGAGCGGATACCATGGAGCGGACACCCCATGACTACATGTATCTCCAGATAGGAGCCTACTATTACTGGCCAGAATCTGGGTGAGCAATGTACCGTACTTTACCTGGCCCCACCATGACAATTCATGGTTGTTCTCCTGGCACAACGAAAGAGCACACGTCTAGTCCCAAGGCCATCTTAAAGGCCATTCTGTTTTCTCAGAGACGGTACAACATGGGCATAGCTGGACATGTGAATTCTGGGCGCCAAAGTCACCGAGACCGGACACGTGACTCGGCGACAGGGTCGAGCACAAAGTACAGTGTGAATTGAAATTCATTGGTATTGGATTCATCAACGTTTCCCGAAAAGTCTTCTCGAGAGCATATCATCAGATCCCCTCGTTGAGTCCACGTCACATAATAATATAGAGGCTCCCCTGCGCGATTGGCCATGGCCAAGTCTCCATGAATTCATCTGCCCACAACATGGCCACTGCGGCGGCCCAGTGTTGGGTGGTTGAGCATTCGACGCGTCCTGTGGAGAGGCCAAAGAACTCGCGCCAGATCCGCATTGTGCACGGGCCACCCTCCAGCATATGAGCTTATTCGAAGAAGGGCCAAACCTTGAAATCCCAAACTGCCTTCGTCCACTTGTTCGTCCGACGATCATGCGTTAATACCCACCGCCCCCCGACGTCGTCACTCTCGTCATGCTCACCTCGCGAATACTCCTCCCCAGGCGCTCCGTGCGCCCCCGCCACCTTTACCGACACCTCCTCCGAGAAGCGTCCTATCTCCCGCCAATATGTACTCCCTACATCTCCGGCTATATCAAGGAGCAGTTCCGTAACCATCGGTGGGATAGGCAGCACGCCCAAACTCGAATTGCCACCGGCCTCCGCCAGCTACGCCGGCTACAGGCGGCGAACTCCGGGAGCATAAAACACCTACGCATCGCCTTCCTCCACACCTTCGGTAGGGTCGGCAAGCTTCGCCGCTCACTGATGGCGCCGCTCGTCCTCCCCGATCCGCCGACCAGCTCCGACGCTTCGCAGGCTGGGAAGGGGCTGAGTGCGGCGGATGCTAATGTGATGGCGGTCTACGAGCGGGCGAGGTCAGGCGCGGAATACAAGAAGAATTTCCTGAACCGGTGGGACTTCCGCAAGCTACACCACTACGTGCAGTCGCAAGTCACCCACGCGGGGAAGGTCTCCCCGGCCACCTGGCCTCGGCCCACGCCGAACAAGGTCAATCCGACGAGTAATCTCCCGAAGACGAACATATGGGGCTACCCTCTGCCGCCTCGGGAGCTCAGGACAAGACTCAAGCACTGGTGGCTCACGAACATCCCGAAGGTCGTTCCGCCGCTCGGGGAGGGTGAGTGGGAGACCCTACGGGAACTCTCGACCACCAAGGAGATCGGACCGCTGCTGAGGATCCCCCCCCGCCGCCCCGTCGCTGTGCCGGTGCACGCTGGCGAGGCGCAGGCGGGGAATGCTTGGAATTGGCAACCCTACGCAACCCACCCAGTATCGCGGGTCGAGAGGGAGAGGAACGCCGGGTTCCAACAGTCTCCCAACGGCTTTGGGTACGATCCTTTGCCCGCCTCCGTGAAACCCGTGTCCGGCCGGAAACTCCGACGACTCGCCGGGAAGGTTTTCGAGGCCTCTCCATACATGAACCGGTCTGAGACCACGGCCAAGAACCATGCCGTATGGGGACGCCTCGTCCCAGATTACCCAGTCGTGTCTCCCGAACATTCCTCGTTCTTCGCAAATCTAGACGAATCCGGTACCAAGAAAAAGGAAGCCTAGAGAGGAGAGATGTGGACGTTCCTCTTTTCACCGTCGTCTCGAGACGAGCGACTGTATATTCCGTCTATGTCTAGCCGATATACCGTCTAGGAGCTCGCAAGCTTCTCCAATCCCTCCCTGTCCAACCGCATACCCACCCAGTCATCCATCCTCTGGGCTCCAATGGACTGGTAGAATCCAATACTCGGCTCATTCCACTTGAGCACGTTCCACTCCAGCCTCCCGCCACCCATAGCCACCACCTCCTTCGCCAGCGCCTTCAGGAGCAGATTCCCATATCCCTTCTTCCTCTCCGACTGTCGCACGTACAGGTCCTCGAGGAAGATACCCGGCTTCGCCCTCCACGTGCTATAGCTGTAGAAGTACAGCGCCATGCCGACGGGGGTCCCCTCGGGGCCATACGCGAGGATGCAGCGGGCCGGCCTGGCAGGGCTTGTGGGCTCCGTTACCGGCAGAGGGGACGCCTCGGCACCGGCTTCGGTCGGTAGGGCCCAGGCGATTGTGTTGAGCAGGGTCTCTTCGGTCGCCTCGACAGCGTTGGACTCCTTTTCATAGTCGGCCAGCTCCTGGATTAGGTCGAGGATGACCTTGACATCTGGGCGTCGTTAGCTCGGCGGTGGCCCAATCAGGGCTGCAAAGCCTCTAGTTCGGAAAGTTCGGGATCTTGCCTTTGCGGTGGGCGTGGGCCGTGTACGGCTTTCCGGTAGAGGCCATGGCGAGTTCAATTGCTGGGTTTATCTCGTGTTTGGTATGGCGGGCGCGCGTCAGCTAGAATATGACCCGTTGTTTCGGTAAACCTTGGCTGCAACAGTCTCTCTAGTCTTGTTCGGATCGAGGAGGGGTCATGTGGGTTCATATTGGCGGGTTTGATGGTGGGGTAACGCTAAATGGCAGAAGCGTCTCGAAGTTTCACCGCCTTTCCTCGGTCGAACGACTTGCACGATGCGAACGCCGACTACCACACTTAGTCACAATAACTGTATAGTGAAAGTGGTTAACCTGGGTAGGTGCCATCGGATATCTCTCGCGACCATCCTGACCTCACTAAGCTGGAGGCATTATGAGTCCGCCCTGTTTGCATACCCGGAGCATGACACACACTCAGCCTACTTCAAGAACCTCAATTTGATACCACTTTCGAAATAGATTCAATTTTCTTGGATCCAGTCTCCCTATGTTCTCTACTTGCGAGGGTATCTTCCAAGTAGACGCGACTAGAGCTTCCTATGTGTACAAAGCTTTCCTTCGTAGCCCGCCCCCGACTTATAGGACTCCGGCATCCGGTCTCTTTCCTCCAGCGCATCCCGGACGTCAAGTAAACGCTCAATCGCCACGAGTCTCTCGGGGTCCCGTCGCTCCTGGTCAACATCCCTGGCCACAAGAAAA
Source organism: Cephalotrichum gorgonifer (assembly GCA_900312665.1). Lineage (NCBI taxonomy): Eukaryota > Fungi > Ascomycota > Sordariomycetes > Microascales > Microascaceae > Cephalotrichum > Cephalotrichum gorgonifer. The sequence continues at coordinate 540,007 of ONZQ02000005.1, read as the reverse complement.
GTTAGTCTTGAACGCCCGAACATTCTCCCCCTGACTCAACACACCTCGTCCAGTCTTCTGCCGTGCCACCCTACTTGGGCTAAATCGCACTCAGGCCTTAACGCCAGGGGGTATTCTCTCGATTCTTCACTCTCTTAATGCGGGAGATATCTTGGCATGAGCCCTAAATCTTCGGTCCTGGCTCAGGTCGCAGTCCGTGTGGCCAGGTCAAGACCGGGGCGCGAATCCGATGGAACGGAGGCAGCGGGAGGAAGGGGGTTCCTTGGTCGGCATCGCATATGAGGAATACGACGAGTGTGATGGTAATGAAGTCGAAGAGATGGATAAAGTCACAGTATGTGAACGGAGGCTCCCACCAGGTGTTCGAAAAGTTGGGGAAACCGCACTCGAAAGACGCGGCAGCAGCCATGCTGAATACTCTGATTTTGAGTGAAAACAGAGGAGTATGGTTGGTTGTAGACTTTGACTTAAGGTTTGATACTGAAGGCTTGTATTGCTGTGTTGTGAGGCCAGGGGGGGGGTGAAGGAGGGGATGTGATGGGTGGAAGAGAGTTCGAGCCTTTCAGTTGATATTCAAGGTTTCGGTAGGTGTTGTTATTCTGTGAAGGATGATACTGCGGAGGAAGGAGCGAGACAGTAGACAAGAGCTCTGCGAACCTTCTACCACGTGGAATTCTTCCTTTGTTTTGCAGACTCCAAGGGCCAGAGTCTGGAGTCTGGAGCTCCACCCCAGACCACCGCCAACTGCATGCCCCAGTTGTCCATTTCCAAAGTTCCGGTGTTCCAGTAAACCTGAGAGTGTATCCTTATGGCCAAAGACGGTATTCCCTTCCCTACGAAAAGCTCTCTCCACACTTGCTTGCTAAAGCTCCCCGATATTTATCTCCATTGTGAGATCAAGATCCCAACATACACTCATCTATCAATTTCACACCCAGAATCTTTTCGAACATGTCGTCCCTGATACGAATATACGACTCTATATCATTTTCTTCTGTTCGACATCCTATCCTGCCAGAAGAGAATCATCGCCTAGATTCCAGCCAGGCTCAGAGCCCCCCGTCATCCTCATCCTTCTTCCCAACCATATCATTCACATCATCATCTTTGATCACCACCCCAACGCCTCTTCTTAAACAAACAAGTGGAACTCAAACCACTGCCGAAAAGACACCCATCACTGAGACCACACGGCGTGAATCTGTGTTGGCAAGGGCACTCGCAAAGCCTCATGGTCACAAAATCATACAGTGCCGGGCCTGCCTCGAAAAAGGCGAACAATGCATCGCATCCTCTTCATCTACCGGCGATCCGCTAGGCCCGGCCATGCCTGGAACCATTCCCGCCTCAGTCCGAGCTCAGCTCCGACTCCTCGACCTCAAACCATCGACATCGACAACTACCAGCGCCTCGACGCCTTCCCAGACCACCGGCCTACGCACCCCGGGTACAACACTGGAGCTCCCGACTCTCATAGCGTCCGGACGACCGATCGGGAATCTGTTAGGTCTACCGTTCGTTACGATAGAGGATTTGGAGCAGATGGAAAACAATCATTACTGGGACAGGGACAGAGGCAGGTACAGGGGTATGCTCAGGTGGAGGAAGTGGAAGGGAAAGGGGAGGGAGGGAGACGAAGACCTTGAACAGCGCGTTCCCGGCCTGGAGTGGATCCGGAAGGCGTTGAAGGAGATCAGAGGGGGGATGCCTTCGCTTTCTGAAGTTGGGAAGAAGGTTGTGGCGCGGAGGAGGAGGACCTGGGAATCATTTAAGGGATAGAAGGCATCAGAGACGCATATCATGAGGATGCACGCCCGATTCCACCACAGAATCTAGGGAAACGGTCAGTCAGCGTTCCTTCTCAGTACGTTTCTTTACGGAGCCTGAATCGTGGGCGGATAAGCGAAGCACTGGTGGCACGTTTTTTTCTTGGCGTTATGGATCGATTGATACTAGGGATATGGCAAGGCAGGTCAACGAATGTAGCTGAATATCGGGGGTTGGCATTAGAAAGTCAAGAGATGGATAGATCTAAATAACTGAAGAGTGTCGGGTAGGATCTTCTAAGCCCAGATGCTCAATGATAACCTGGAACATCTCCAAGCACATCGCCTTACAAACCCCTCTCATATCCATCTCAGATAGTCTTACCTACGGCTATACCCGCCCCTACTCGCCGGTGTGGCCAGCTTGGCACGGAGAGATCCAACCACTCTAAGGTTGACGTCCATATCCAGGGCTTCTGGCGTTTCGGGGCTTCCTATTTTTCACTATCGATCATCCCTCTCGATAAGTATTCTGCGGCTCTTGGTTCCTACCCATTTGTAACTAGACCTACAACCCAATGATGAAAAACGATATACAGCGACTTGCGCAGGAATTTACCCGCCCCTCGCCGGCGATCAATAAATAGCCTAGGGTGGGCGTTTCCCTCCATATTGAGCAACTCTCCGGGAGTTTCTTAGTGCTGTGATTCCATGCCGGGTGATGTACCCCGTTAAATTGTCCGGTCCCATCCATAGCCTGGGCTCTACCCCGTTCCCACCGATAATAGAGAGATCGTCACCCGCATCTGCAGAGGCTGGAGGGGTGGGGAAGCTACGGAATATGGAAGGGGGCTACATATATCGGGCCATCGAACCATGGACAACAATGTTGGATAGGCCTCTTGAGCTCCCAACCCACCCTTTGTCGCTCGTTCTTGTTCTCTAGTCGCCAGCCATCCGCCTGTCCATACCGAAAATGCGCGCCTCCACCGTTCTAAGCCCTGTTCCCCTCCTGCTCCTTACACACGCCTTGGCCCAGGATGTCCCATTCGAGGTCGCGTCCCTTGCGCTCTCCGGCACAGGGTGCCCCGATGGCACCTACGAACTCGACATCATGTCGACGGGCGGCTTCATCTACCACTCCTTCAACACCACCATTGGCTATGAAGCCGACGTGCCCACCCTCTCGTGCGTCGCGTCAATCGGACTGGAACTGAACCCCGGCTATCGCGCCATTCTACAACAGATCGCCGTTACGGGGGATGCCGGCCTGGACACCGGTCTAACCGCTACGATAAGGACCACGGCGTCTTGGGCTGGGGTAGAGGGCTCCGCCGTGAGTTAACTGTCAACCTATATAACACGAAGTGCGTGCTAGGCTAACGGCGGGGGTCGTGGTTTTAGAAGCAGGACGACCAGGTGCTGCTCGGGAGTGCAGTGGGCGTGGACTTCCCCCTGGAATTCACTGCCAGCCCGATATATGATGGCCATGTAAGCCAATGCGGGCCGTCGAGCGCGGTGCTGAATCTCGATGTCACGGTAGTTATGGAGAGGGAGGAGGGGGAGGGGAAAGGGCTTGTTAACGTCGAGTTTTCGGGGCTGCGGATAAGTTCTGAGGAGTGCGAGGTAACTGCGGGGGGGGAACAGGGGGAAGTTCGAGGAGGTGATGGAGAGGGAGAGGATGCCACCGACGAGCCTATCAAGGTAGCGCCTCCCGTAAAAGAGCAGCCTGAGGAGGAGGAAGCAGGCTGTGGGGCTGAGACTCTGGATATCCCCGGGCAGGAAGGCGCACCTGAAAGGTCTGAAGATGGTGCCGAGGATGAGCAGGATGACGAGGTAACTGAGGGCGGCGGAGAGGAATGATACTGCCACTTACCAGACCCTTCCCACACCGGCGCTTGAATAATACCCCATACCCGAACTTATTTCCCTTCTACGGACTTCAAGGGACTTACCCCTCACACTCCTTGGAAAGGAAGATAACTCTATGAAGTCCAGGCCGCCGCGGCGCGATTCTAAGCGATAGAGTGGTTTTGAATATCTCTATACAAGAAGGGCGATTGCGGGTGAATCCACGACCCTATGGCTCAAGAGGCATAAGACCGTGCATAAGGCAGCTTGAATGACCAAACACCAGCCTGTATTATTTCATCACGATCATCCGAGAGCCCTACGGGGGGGAAATCCAGAGTCCCTAGCTTAGCCGCGGTAAAATGTAAGGCTCCGGATCGACGCAAGCGGCAGTAGCAGTAGCCAAATATTTACTCAATTGGAGAGGCATGATTCTTACATCTAGACTCGGTATTGGAGCTCAGCAATTCAACATCAATTACTATTTCCGTATTCAACATTTAGGAGTATGAAAAGAACTCCCGCTTCCCAAATGTTTGGAGCGACCCCCCCGTTCGCCCTCTTAATCGCACTTACACGCACCATCCTCATCGTGGACAGCACTACCCACTGATCATCACAACTGGCCCCTGTGCACAACATAGCAAAAATTGCCGACCGCAAATGGATATTAAACATTATTATATCAGGCGAAGAAACGATGATAATATCCTTGGCTCGAGGGGAAAGTAACACGTGTTCGTTCCCGTAGGTCGCGTTTTGATTAGGCTGTTATATGAACTGCCGCCGAGACGTGGAGAGGAAGAGAGAGGGAGAGAAACGTGGAAAACCACGGAAACCTTGTCGACCGGAGGAAATATAAATTAAATAACTGAATCACTGCATAAGTGTCGCATCTGCCGTCCCCCACGTTCCTTCGTGTCCCAGTCGACGTGTGAAGGAGTCTGAACGCCCTCACTTTTGCCTCATGTAGTCGTATTGTTGAATCCTGGACTCCTAAGGGCAGGCCATTGACCATCATCACTATCCAAGATCCTCACTCCTCAGAAATATACTGCACAAATCCACTTCGCCCTTTGATCTTGTGACCCAGCTCCCCAAAATGAAGCTCACGGCCCCCCTCTTTCTCGCGGCCCTCGCCTCCGCCGCGCACAACTGGGACGTCTATCGCATCGGAACGGTCGACAACTTCGCCTGGAAGAACACCATGCCCGCCGACGGTGGGAGCCTCGGCGGGTACAACTCCTGCGAGACCGCGGCCAACTTCACCGCGACGCAGTACAAGGTCACGGACATCTACAAGCCCCGACCCGAGGGCCTCGCGCCCTGGGCCACCGTCGTCAACGGCATCCTCATGTCGAGGTTCTACCCGGGCGCCTGGCAGGGAGTCAACTACAAGGGCGGCGAGAGAGACGTCGTGATGATGGAGTACAAGGACGTGCCGCAGGCCGTGAGGGTCTGGGTGGAGGAGCAGCTGAAGGACGAGGCGCAGCGGAAGAAGAGGTGGCTCACGGTGCTGAGGAAGTCGAAGGCGGTTGACGATATGGTGACGGGGGATGAGAATTTGGAGGTGCTACCCGCCGAGGAGAAGGTGATGATCTTTGCGCCGGGCGAGATTTACGACTCTTTACCACTCTGGGTGGCCCAGGGCAGCAAGTGTGAGGGTAAGTTCTAGTCGTCCCCTTCACAGGTTCTCTCGTGCGGTATCAATCTCAGATCTATGAGCAACCATAAACCTAAATCCCCACAAAGAAATACAAGAGTAATTTGTCCTAACCCATCAAACAGCTGAGTTGAAAAATCTCTCGAAATACGTCCCCTACCACCAGGATGATGCCGTGATCGCCTGGGCCCAGCCCATCACCCTCCCCGACCGCGAGAACGGAGGTCGCGACCTGTCCTTCTCCGTCGAGGCGAAGTACATCCGCGAGACGGAGGAGGGCCGCACGGCGAGGCTGTTTTGGGAGAGGGCGCACGCGGCGGCGGAGCGGCACAATAGGAAGCAGGTGAGGGAGGAGAGGATGGGGAAGAGGGCTCTGACACAGGCACAGAGGAGGGATAAGGATGAGCTGTAAAAGTTGGGCTAGACTAGGAGTATCTTGGAGTTGAGATCATCATTGGAGGGTTTACAGTGAACAGTTTTGAGAGGCAGAAGACTCAGGGGAAGGCGATGTTCGGCGCTGTTGCTTTTATCTGCTCCCTTTTCTTGCTGCTTCATACATGATAGTCTAGAGAGCTTGCTAAATTATTATATCGTTGCACATTGAGAGAGTAACTTGTAATGAGAAGTAGGTACAAATGTTAAGAGTCATTTATCCCTAAGAGACGAAACCGATTCAGGTACTTCCACACTTCGTTAAGAAGAACCAGCAGCGAAACAGGACGGGTTGTATTCGCCTCGTGTATTCACACTTGCAGCGGGATACATGCTTCCATTCTCAGTATTGTCGAAATGATAAATACGGAATAGTCCAAAAGATTGTCTTTAGAACTCACTCGGCCCACGGCCCACGCGACCCCCTTTAGTGGGCGAACTCGCCCCCCCTCTCTCCAAATGAACCACTCTACTCCTCGTCACCGCCCCTCCCAAAGATCCTCCTCACGAGCCTGCCGAATCCGGGGAACCCGCCACCGAACCCGCCACCAGGGAACCCACCGAACCCACCGCCCAACTGCGCGACGGGCCCCGTAGGGTTCATCACGCCGCCGTTCTCGGTCCAGAACGCAGCGGGGTTGACGCGCATGTTGGCGTTGACGTTGATGCCGAAGCGGATCCAGGCGTAGAGGCCGTCCTCGACCTTGTCGCCGACCAGGGAGTACCGCACGATGGGGTCGTCTCCGTTGGCGCCCATCTGGAAGAGGAAATCCTGGGTGTTGGGGAGGATGGCCATCGTGTTCTGCGAGTAGGGTGCGATGTTTGTGAAGCCGGCGATGAGGGACTGGTCGAAGTAGAGCTGGCCCACGTGGGCTGCGCGGCCGCCGGTGATGGTGTTGTTGGCCTGCTTGGTCGCGCCGAGGTAGACAATAGCTAGGTGGCGTTAGATGGGCAGGTGTTATTTGAGGCTCAGGGAAATGGGTTAAGGTGTTTTTTTTTTTGGGGGGGGGGGGGTTACCGTGAATGTGAGTGGCGCGGCCCTCATAGTGGCCTGGCATGAGTGTGTCAAAGGTCGAGATGCCGTCCTCGTCAGTCGGCTGCACACCACGGAGTGTCGTCCCCTTCAGGATCGAGGGATCGTTAGGGTCACCCATGCCGGGGTACCCCTGAACACCGACGTAGATGCCCTATTTGCGCATTAGTTCGTCCGCCCCAATGCCTCCAATATTGTGCTATTAGGGCTGTGGGATTTCAAGTCCACTTACAGTAGAGTTGGAGCTCCAGATGTCGACGTACGCGTCGGTGACGGGTTCGCAGGTCTGGACGTCGACAACCTGGATGGCTAGGGTCATCTTGACGCCTGCTTCGGAGTTGGTGATGTCCTTCCGGACCTCCTCACCGAGGACATCTTCAGTCCCGCATGTTAGCTTCACAGGTTGAGGGTAGTTTCGGGCCGGTGTACTGGGTTAAACCCGAGATTCTCGACCTCCCCAGAAAAGAACAAAAAGGTATGAGCATAGGCTCCCCGTTTTCACTTACACAGTGGTCCCTGGTCCACGGCCGGCATGAGGATGCAGGCACCGGCATCCGCGAAGAGCTCCGACGGCGACATGTCGAGGGTGACCTCTTTATCAACCTTGTGGTCGATCTGGGAAACGGAAATATAATCCCTCGTGTGGAGCTTGGAGCTATACGCCAAAAGATAAAATACCAATGTCAGCCATCTCCCATCCGCCACATTGAATTACCCTCCCCTCATTTCCCCAAACAAACCGGGGCAGTCATACCTATCGTGCGGCTCGACGCCCACCGACCTGCGCAGACGAAGCAGCTCATCGCTATTCTTCTCCACGAACCGCTTGTGGAACTGAGGCTCGGCGAACCTCTTGGAGCAGTGGTTCAGATCCCTGCCCTTCAGCGGCCTCGCGGCGTGGTGGGGGACCGGCTCGTGGCCGGGGTGGGCGGAGGCGAGAGGCGCGGCCGCCAGGAGGAGGCCGGCGATGATAGCCTTCAGTTCCATCATTGTCGTTGGAGGTTTTGGCTTTGGGTGATGCTGTTTCCTCGATACTCAGGTTTCGGTTGGGGGGGAGGATGGACGAATACACGGACCAGGAACGAGGGCTTCAAGTAAGAGAGGCGAACCCGGACTACTAATAAAGAAACTTTCTTCGGTACGAAAAAGGAAGAAGGGGGGCGGACCTCATCTCTCTATGTACACAGATGGGTTTGAATTATATGATCTGGCCCGGTCATCCATGGGCGGCGCCTGGAGGGCCGGGCTCATTATCCGGGATTTTGGGTATCGCGGCGTGAGAGGGCAGTTTCTGACGGCCTTCGCTCTCTCGTAAGTAGCCATTCAGAAGCAGGAAAGGAAAATTTCGCGTCGTTAATTAACCAAAGCATTTCTGCATCCACCC
>ONZQ02000005.1:466122-531107 GCA_900312665.1 Cephalotrichum gorgonifer | reverse complement strand
CAAAATTTAGACGGCCGCCGGGTGTAGCGGAGTAGCAGTGTCAGTGAGAGAGCACGGACTGGAGCGGATAAGAGTACTTTGTTCTTCTAAATCTTGGCCCAAGTCCAAGTATATCGAAACTGTGCCGCCTTCAGGGGAGCATCGTGAAAGAAAATACAATACAACGACCGAGTATAGGACCCGCTCCCACGGCTGTGATAACTTTAATCTACGTCAAGTAACGATGAACGCGTACGCACTCTCTCTCGGCTCTGCGGGGAAATCAGGGACTAGGGCGGATTGGGCGGCGGGTAAATCTGGGGGAAGAAGACTTATAGAGTTCTTTCTCCGAACGATGGCGGCACGCGCCATTTCATCCTATTTTACCCAGATTAGATGTCTAATGGATGCATGGGCGGCAGCGGGAATCCCTGTCCGGCAGTCATGGCGTGGAGGGTTTTGGAGATCCTGACAACTGGGGGTAATATGTAATGGGAGAGATTTGTTTCGCTGGCTGGATTCGCGGGGAGGGGGGCAAGGAGGAGTGTGTGTAAGTGACTCCTCGGCTGTGGGTTGCGCCTTGGTTGATTGGGTGGTTTACATGTATTCATGGCGTCACTGGTGCCATTATTTATCTCCGCATATTGGAAGGAGCAGCATGAGGTGAGATACGGTGAATGTCTGTGTCACTAGTTAAACTAGGAACAAACAAGCCAATACACCCATCGTGGGGGAATCCCGCAGCGTGGACGAGTATCCCCGTTATCCTCGGACCTGACCATGCCAATATACAGAATGGGCTGATGCCAGAATCACCCAGAAGTGCCTCGTGCTGCTCAAAGAAGATGTATTATTGTCACCAACAGGCCCATGATTTGCCTGGCCAAGCCGGGAATAAACAAGATCGGCAGCACCCCCCGGAGGTCGGTTCTTGGCAAGTCTAATTCCCGAGGGCTCTGCCGCCTTCAAGATCGCGTGCCGTGTGCCGAGATGCCAGATTGCCCTAGATCAACATCACCCACCCCCAAAAAGGCCCAAACGAGCCGGCTGTCCGGGAGCAAGAATACCACCACGGGGCCGAAACCTCGGAGGCCGAGTTCTTTCGAAAATTTTATGGGCGAGCACACATACTAGATGTACGGGTACCATTGTGCAGGTTACCCACTGTGGCAGTAAAGATGGATGATTCACAAACTAGCAGTAGATGGAATGAGTAGGAGGCATTGAGGCCGGAGGCTGCATTTTTTTTTTAGCTGCCGCGAAGCCAGACACGACGCAACTCCCATATTAACTTCGCCTATCAAGGGTTTAGGTACTTGTCCCACAGGCCCAGCCATAGAATCACAGGACACAGAGCCTAACACAATTGTGCTTTATCGGCATCGAGCCCGAGCATTATTTACACTTGGATTAAAGCGATTTCCTACAAGATTACGACTTACACTTCCACACACACCCGCGACCCTAGCGAAGGCCTAAGACTGAGTTGCCTGGGCGTCTTTGGCCCATTATTTTGTGAGAGGAAGATACTCCTTGCGGAAAGCTATGCCGTGTCAGTATACTCTACTAAGCAAGCGATGAACACTGAGTAAGGTAGTTATACAGTGTTGGGGGGGAGGGGATGTTGGGGGAGTGTTGGGGGGAAGGGATCTCACCACCAGGCATGATCGCGGCGGCATACATCACGAGCGATATAGGCCTCAAATCCCCGTCCAACTCGTCCTCATACTCCTCCCAGAACCGGACCAGCTCGTCCACCCCCTGTGCAACGAGGCCCTCCGCACCGTAGCACCTGGCCCCAAGACAGAGCCCGAACTCCCTAAACGCCAACCGCCTGCTCGGAGGCCCCCGGTCACGGCCCAGAGCCTTGAGCGCCATGTACATACTCTCAGCCCCCAGCCTATCGGCCCACGGCTCTCCCCTGGCGAGGTGGCACATCCAGAGACCCATCCCTAGATCCAAGCTGTCCGTGCTAGCCGTGAGGCCCCGGCCGCCCTCGCGACCCATGATCTCGGAGTAGTCCTTCAGCTCCGCCTCCAAGACGCGGGGCGACGAGGAGTCGAAGTGGGCGGCTGTGCGCTGGAGGAGGCCGTAGATGACGTACCCTGTCGCCCCATCGAGGTGCCCCTCCGACGGCACGAGCGCGAGCCTCATATCCATCGAGATTTTCCATACGAGGCTGAGGCGACCTGAGGAGCTCCGATGGACGAAGTGAGGGTGGATGGCGGCCGCCAGCTGGACCGCGAGGTCGTTGTACCCCCTGTCTCCCGCGGCGACGGATAACCTGTTCAGAGCGAACATCCACAGCGTAAGATAGTGATGGTACTGCCCGTCCCCGTCACGGCCCCCCTCGTCGAGCTTTCCGATCCTCAGCCCACCCTTGAGCGGTGCCGAGTCCGTCGCGCCGGGGAGTCGGGCTGTGCCGTCGCGCGTGCGGCCAAGCACGTCGTGCACGGTGCGGACGAGTGACTTCGCTAGTTCGAGGCAGGAAGGGTCCGAGGTCTCTTTGTATAGGGTTATGAGGTTTACCACCCCGAAGGCGTCGGTCCAGAGGTACCGGCCGCGGTGGCCCCCCGCGCCCGGAGAAGACGGGGGATCCCAGGTCTTAGCCTTCTCGGCGGTGAGGTCGTCGATGGGACCGTAGACATCTTGCATTGATTTCTTGAATCGGCTGATTGGCTCGTCTGGGGTGGCCATTGTTGAGGCGGTCGAGTGTGAGAGCAGCCGCTTGGATCGGGGGAGTTGGGTGATTTGGGACTTGATCTGGGACTTGATCTGGGACTGAGCCAATGTCTGTGGAAGACGAGGTCCGTTATGGTGATGTCGGAGACGACATTGTCCTATACGACTGGTTTCCGTCAAAGGCCTTGTGGTTGCAATTGAATAATGGACTGTTCGACCAAGTCGATGCATCAGCACACAACTACGTGAAGGGACAATGACTACAACAATAGTGGGTTAAATCGATGACTTCATGAATGATGCAAGTCGAGAAAGCATATGTGTAAGCGGCTACCGTCGGCGAAAAAGCTCAGGGGACTCGCTATCCTCGCCATGATCATGATGATGTGATATCCGAGTACGGCCCCGCTCCGTCTCCGTGTCGCTCTGCTGCGGACACTCGGCTCGAATGTACTAATAACTTCCCTACCACGGCCACGAGACAGAGAAAAAACATAAAAATGTGTTGAGAGTTTAGGCAATAGACGAAAGCTCAGTGTTACCTAGGTTTGGGAAAGTGCAGGACAGACTGAGTAAATAGATTTAAAACTTTATATTCTCTCTAATATGACGGGTGAAGCAGCGATCGAATCAAAATATTTATGGTTTATATACGAATTGACGAAACAAACACAGTGGGTGTCGAATCTGCCAAGATACCGGGTAGAAGCGAAAAAAAAAATGACAACGGCAAAGCGCTACCGCTACTGTAAAACCAGTCTTAATGCAACCACGCACCCCTCGCTCTCGGTCAAGGGGTATCTCGAGATATTCTCCCGAAAGAGATACTTTCCACCTCTTACTAACCGTTGGATATCACCTTCATCCTCCCTCACCAAGGCAGCTTCGGAGCCGCACTCTATATCTGCCTCCCCTTATCCATCGCCCTCGCCGTCCTCCGCCTGTAGCTCGCCGCGTACCTTATCCGGTCGTACGTCCCGATCCCGTACGCGGTCACCCCGATCACCAACCACGACCCCGTGATGATCAGCCCGATAGGGTACACCATGAGCTGCACACCGGGGAGCACGAACGCCACCGTGCGGTTCGCCAGCTGCTCGACCCTCAGGTCCACGGCCGCCGACGCCCGCGCGAAGTCCGACATGACGACCTCGCGCGAGAAGACGCCCGTGACGAAGACGGCCTCGTTGGAGGAGACATTCGTGGAGACAGCCTGCCCAGCGGTGTTGTCGGCCGTAAGAGTCAGGACCGGCATGACGAGAGCTTCAAGTTCGGCCCTTGGGTTTCAGTTAGTATTTTCTTCTTCTTTTTTTCCACCCCTTCGGGGGTGAGGGACAGGGGTAGGGGCTTACATGGTCATCTGGTCTCCCATCCGGTCCTCCGCGATCTGTCCGACAAGGAGGTACTGTTGTAGGAGCGGGAGATCAGGCGTGGCGGAGGCCTGGTCGTCCGTGGCGCCGGCAGCATTCTGCCTCTTCCTCGTCGTCCCCGCCACGTTACGGGCCTGCATGTCCTCGGCTGTGATGGGCGACACCGACGCCCCGTTGTACATGAGCCCGACCCTGATGTTCTCCGCCGAGATCCCCTGGAAGGCCCCGGACGGCTCGTTGAACCTGTAGACTCTCAGGTCCGCCTCGAACACGCCCGACGCGGTGTCCAGGCTGGGGAGATTGTAGCAGATGCAGACGCCCGACGGGTTAGATGCTATCTGTAGCCTCTTGAGCGCGTCCTGGCACGCCGTCTCGGTCTCCGTGTCCCAGGCCTCCATGTCGATCGTGCCGTCCTGGTTGAGGGTCACGGTCGACTCGAACTGCGGTCGTTGGCGGCGGACGAGGTGGTGTCCTGAGCTCACGTCGAGGTACCGCCGCTCGAGGACGTCGGCGGAGCTGAGGGGGACAACCCCTCGCTCTATGGCGACGACTCCGGAGGCGGAGGCCCCGGCGGCGAGAAGGGCCGCCGCGATTGATGTGGTCCAGCGCATGATAGGTGGGGTATTGGGTATTAGAAGCGAAGGAAAGACAATTCGAGGTGCCCAAGTGAGCCGAAGAAGAAGAAACTGGCGTATAGCAAATATCGCTTAGATTATTTACAAAGAAGGGAACGTATCCGTCCGGCGGGTGAATCGATTAAAGAGTGTGATGTCGAACGAGGCGAGATACCGAGCGAATTCGGTCGAGGGCCGTCGGGGTTTCGTTCGAGTGGTTAAGAGAAAGGTAAGAAGAGAATAGAAAGGGACCTGCCCGTTGAACAGGGAGGAGGAGGGCCTATTGTTTGGGTTCCTTCACCGAACGAATCGACATATCGAAGATTGAAGGACGGGAGGGAGTTGAAAGGAACTAAAAGAAGATCCCACGCGGGAGTTAGGGAGGGGGAGCGAAGAGAGGATGAAGAGGCAGGTGGCCGCTGGAAGGGTCCAGACCACAGGTCGGGATTTACCCCCATGTGTGTCATGCGACGGGAATCGCCCTATTCTAGACCCACACGAAGGCTATTGTTGCCTTCGGGCAGAACCATCCTAGCTCAATGCTGGACGCCATACTCGTAATGGCGAGGGTATTGCCGCAGAACTCGCGGTCGACCGTGCGTTACGATACATCTGGCTCCGTATTACGTTAGAGTAGAGTGGGTTCCTTGCAGTTCGAGGCCCTGGAGAAGGCCCGAGGATAGTAAATTGACCACGATAACACGCTCTCAGGGTCGCTACTGCAACCTCGAGATGAAGAATTTCGAAGGGGGGAGGAGGTCTCGGATGCCAAGTTGTCGGATCGTCCTGCAATGCAACACCCTGCGTTCGAGATCGGCCGCGCCCCCCGGACACTTCCAACGGGGTTCGCGTCTGTGATTGGCTCTTGGCGGCGCAGGTACCCACCATCCCGAGACCGTGGACACGCCACAAAGGCTCGCAAGTGGCGGGAAGGGGAGGACTAAAGCGGGCTAACCCCTGTATCCCCCGTAGCCGGGGGCTGTCAGGCCTATCGGGACCAGAGTTCAGCAAAGTATTCGCCGAACCTGGCGCAAGCCGAACGAAGCCGATCCGGAGAATAGGAGGGGGAACCTATTATTGGACTCTCTTCATTAAAGACTGTCGAAAGGAATTAATTGGCAAAGGAAAGCCACAACAAGAACAGCGACTGCCGGCGGGCGCTTCGAAAGGAATAAGGCAATGTGATGACTTGTTGGCGCGAGGTCTCGAAAGAGGCCATTCGGCAGTGAATACCAATGCGAAGGCTTGTTCGTCTCAGCAAGGTTGGGGCTGAAACCTTTTGGCGCATGGCTTTGTTCCAGAGGCCTTGTGGTGTTGCAGATCAGACTCAGAGCCAAGGGTCAGTTCACCCTACGCACGGACCAGACATTGCCTGCACCATATGCGGTCCGCAAGCGGGGCACTTGATGCCACATGATGACATCTGCCAAACAAAAGCTGCTTAAGCGAGGCACTGTGGCGGAAGACGGCCGCTACCACAGCCATACTCCCACCTCCACAAAGTCCCGACGGCATATCGATACGGTGCCCAATCCCCTGATGATCTGCAAGTTGATGACTACATGTACCAACTTCTTGGTCCTTTACTCCTTCCTACCATTCAAATGCTGTGTGCCTAAGAACCTAGGATAATCACTCTGCTCTTTCCTCGGAGCGGGTGCTTCAACTGGGGAAAGTGCAACCATAACGTTGGAGAGGAGCGGCTGAGACAATCTCATCTCAGCATCGCCCTTTGCTGATGAACTTGGACTGCAAAATCCCGCCGTTTTCACTTTCGTAAGGACGACCGGAACATGAAAATATCTGATCCCCTCTTCAATGTACACACGCTGCTTAAAGATAAATAGGCAATCCTCAATGGGGCGCAGCACCCAAGATGAGCGCCATATTACTCTCATCAGTCGACTCTGAGGAGAGTATTGGCTTCCGTGAGTTCATACAGGCGACGCCGGATGGAAGCATGGAAGCGTCACCTCCGACCCTTGCTCCAGCAATTGGGTGGTGTAGACACCTCCGAGTTCGATGCGAGACACCTACGGAGTAATCATGTCGTCCTCACAACCGATATTAGCAAGCGTGTTCGCGAGGCGGATAACGTGCTCAAAGCTGTTAATGCCCGGCGAAGTCTCGGATTATTGGAGCTGAGAGCGCTGCCGAGGTGGCAATAGCGCTCAAGGCGAGAACCGTGCTTGGTGACCGGTGCTTCAAGAATGATGCCCTGAGTTTAAATCTTTCCCAGGCTTCCAGGACCTGGAGATGAAAGGTACAGCGATAGATGGCCAGGATGAGGCGAGTTCTAGGGGAACCGGACCACGAGGAGGGCTACTCGCCGTCTAGATAGCACGCTCTGCGGTAAGAGCCGCCACCCTTCTGGGATCCACTTTCAAGAAGAATACCTAAGATACAAGGGACTCGCCGTCGCTTCGGATCATCAGTGAATTTCTGGACCAGAGAGCTAGGGGGATAGCTGTCTTTGGCCGGTGTTGCGGCATTCCCACTTTAGGACAATGTGGCACACTTGGGGCCTGACGTACTAGCATTCAAAGAGCCATTGCTTGTGGCATACAGTAACGCATACGAGCCATATCACTCGAGGGACGCGACCATCTTCGCGAAGTAGCTGGACGATCTCAAGACGCCGGCTGCCGCGCCGACGCTAGGCCCCAGTCCGAGTCGGTCCAGTTCTACTTCCTACCAGTCGGCCGCCAATGAGACCAAGGAAAGAGATACCATGCCCTTTAACGTACCCGATGTCTCAGAGAACGGCATCCTCGTTCCCCCGTGGAATCTATCCGAAGAGAAGATATATGTAGCATGCAGAGGTGACCCCCGCGGATTCGGTCCGAACAGAAAAAAAATAGATAGCATGCAGAGGTGACCCGCTGAGCTGGTTCCATGGCTAGCCCATATATGAGACCGGACGTCCCAGCTATTCGGGTGTGAATGCAATCGGATTGGTGGATAATACCCCTTGTTTCCGTCTCTGACTTCCCCTTTGAAATCTTCCTCTCTTTCCTGGGATGTTTAAAGAATGGACGCAGGAAATATGGCGGGACTGTAACTCCGGGATGGTCCTGAATCGCTAGGAAGCGGGATGGCGCGGGTGGTCCGGTGGTTCGTCCGAAAACAGTTAACTCCCCCGAACTTTTCGTATACAAGTGGTCAAAAGCTTGTTCAGGAAAATCATAGCATGAGACACTTATTCAGCATGGGACCCTCCGCAACTCGTGGCCCACCGGCCTGAGGGGGCTAATTGAATTGGAACTGGATAGGATGGGGCAGCTCAAGTGTGGGTCTTCGCGTTTGATCTTCGCCCGGGGTCGGGGTCCGGGCGGTGGTGCGGCGACGGGAGGCATTTAGGGTAGTAGGTATTATTAGCGAGGTGCCTCTGCCTGCCGAGCGAGTTCTGAATTCCGGGAGTTCACCTTCGAGCTACGATATTTACATCGGCCTTTGTTGAAGGTTGAGATATCCGTCGCTTTCTTGCCTTAGGGCAATAAATTATCTCTGAAGCCCATATTTCGCCGTGGTTGGTAAAAACACTGTCTGTAGGTCCGCGGGGAGCCGAACCGGCACAGCCGAACCAGCACGCGGCCCTCCGTCCTACATCCTGGGGGAGATCGCGTTTCAAGTGCCCGTCTGTGTACACGGGGACTGAGTGTGCTTAAAAAGCCAGAGTTACTATCAAGGAAAAGTGACATCCACCTGCCCCCTTCACTCAGCGGCTGCAAGCCTATTCCTGGGCTCTTTAGCATGTATCGGGAACCTGCCCCCTTCGAGTCGCAGGGCTATTACCCCTTACTCTCAGGTGGACAAGTTCAATCTCCTCTCGTGTAAGTCTGGCTGTGTGGAGATCCTCACTCGCTCACTCCGATCACTCGCTCATCCCCCCTATGACCCCCTTACCCATTACTCCTCATTTTTTTTATCATGCTCCTTCCTCTTCACCTCTTCGCATGAGTTTGCTGCCCCCAGCAGTAGATCGTTATCGTGGCTCATGGACAGAGATCATAGGATCATTGTGGTCTGTCTATCGATCTGGCCATCCATGCATTGATCCTACCTTCTTTATACCCTCGGCTCCCATATCTCCTCCCTCCCCTCCCCCTCTCTTTTTTTTTTCTGTCGCTTCCCTACCACGAAGCGCCCACTCGCTTGTTCTCAACTCCCTCTCTCCGGCTCCTTGCGCTGTCGGGAGTCTAAAGAGGGGACCTAGCTTTCTCACAAATATCCTTGCCAGAATGTGCGCCGCCAGGGCTGCACTCCTCTCCACCCTCGCCCTCGCGTCCGCCTCGATCCTCCTTGAACCCTCCGACGTCCCTGTAGAATGTGCCAGGATATGCGGCCCCGTCGTGGAGCTGACGAGCAAATGCGACCTCGGCGCCTTCTCAGACACCTCAACAGGAGACAGCGTTTCCTCCCGAGTGAAGAGGCGGAAGGTAGAGGCCCGGGGCGACGGTCCCGCTCGTGACCACGATAAGAAGCGGAGGAGGAAGAGGGCCGTCGTAACGAATGCCTTTGGCCAGATCGTCACGATACCCGAGAGTCTGGGCGGGGAGAGGGTGGTTACCCTCACGACGGTCGTCACGCTCACGGAGACTCCAGCTCCAAGAACCACCCAGAACGGGGGACAGATCACGACGGTGCCGGCGGGTGGCGCGGCGCCTGTGTCGTCGGTTATGACCACGACTATGACGATGGTTGTCCTGGAGGATGGAGACGGTGGCCTGGGACTGCCCGCCGATCCTCCTCTGCCGACTACCACGCCGGTGGCGGTGGGGAACGCCGCGGATTGGAATCCGGTGAGCGGAGGTGATTCCCTGGAGGAGTATGCGGAGGTGGGGCAGGCTGCCGAAGTTGTCGCCAACGCGGAGAGGGAGTGCGTCTGCAAGAATAATAGTTTCGACGTGGCGGTTGTGGCTGGGCTTTGTTCGAGTTGTATCTGGCAGGCCGGCTACTCGCGAGGGTGTAAGTTCTCCCCCTTATCCGCACCTCCCCTTGGGATGTTCGTTTCACTGACTCTAAGTAGCCATCAAGGAGGTCATATCCCAGTGCAACATCACGGAAGGGACGTATACCCCGGATAGTGACTCCCTGGTCGACAACGTCCGCGTCAGCGCCGCGAGGCCCACCCTGCCGCCCGGCGCGAACGTCACCCTCATCAGCCAGTCTCCCCCGTCTCCGGGGATGGGGTCGGGCTTCGCCGGGGCATTAGCGGTCGGTGCCGCTTGTGGATTTGCGTTACTGTTTTAGTTTGGGGGCGTTCTGTAAAGATAGGGGTTAAGGGGGGATCGTTTTAAACTTGCGTTCCGGGATTTCGAGTTTATCTTCTGGGCATAATTTGGTTATACGGGGGAAGAGATTTATTGGATAATTGGTGGGGAGAGGTATGGGGAGCATGGGGATAGGTATGTAGCCATCGGACTTCAACGAGATACCACGAGTATATGGATACCCCCTAGGACGATTTCCTTTGCGTAACAGCTTTTGTGTGTGTTGGTGATATTCATACCTATGCGAAAGCACCGTCGACTGTGTGATATATGGCCCACGAAAAAAAAGGCGCAGTCAGATGGTTGCAGGAGCGACGAGCATTACGTTCACGTACAATATGAGCAGAAGATTTCGCCGGAGTGAGCTTTGCTCTCCTCCGGGGTCGCTTCGATATCGCTCTCTGAAATTTAACTTCACAATGATTCGGTGTGGTTTATCCATCGGTCAAGAGGGGAGCTGGGTGGCTTTGGTGATGTGCGGTCACGTCAGTACTAACTACCCTCTTGGCCGCCCGAGCCCACTATACGCTCTGGCTTGTGGAGAGGATGACTGTAGCCCCCTTCGAGCTAGGATTCACAAAAAAATATGACTCACTGAGCCTCCGAGGACAGATCTCCGGTGTGGGGCTTTGCGGGTGAACGGGGGTGGGGCCGGTCGCGGGCTGGGCGGAGCCCATCGGAGGTCACATCCGGACCATGTTAGGACATTGCCTGGGCTAATGACT
The DNA here is from genome assembly GCA_900312665.1 of Cephalotrichum gorgonifer. Lineage (NCBI taxonomy): Eukaryota > Fungi > Ascomycota > Sordariomycetes > Microascales > Microascaceae > Cephalotrichum > Cephalotrichum gorgonifer. Next base: position 520,464 of record ONZQ02000005.1, on the reverse strand, counting down.
TCGCGAAAAATCTTCTTTCTCTTTTACAAGCATCTCTTACAGTTGGCTCACGTCAGCCTCCGTCCTCTGTGGGAAGAGAAAGGCAAAAAATCAAAAGAAAAAATTTAGTAGCATTGCTAGGTGTCGATCCTAGGACCCCTGGGTTATGAGCCCAGTGCTCTACCTCTGAGCTACAATGCTGATATTTGTTAGTGTCAAAAGTCTGTCTAGCGGAAATGATAAACCCCCATCAGAGCTTACTCGAGGGGCGCATGTACCCACACGCCCACGCATATCAACATCGCGATGATCTTTCTGTCGTCAACAGGGAGGGTTTACCCCCCCCCCCCCCCGAATTTCAGTTCCTATTTATTCCGCCCCTACCCCTACCTCCATCCTACATGAGAGTCACTGTATACACGTACCTCACCTTCCCGCCTTCCACACGAATCTCATGACTATCCGGCCACGGCCCCAGAGAATCAAAGGAGCAGAGCACATCCACTGACCCCAACACCTCGTCAATCGCATACCTCCTATTTCCATTCGCTTTCGCGCTCCCGCCCCTCGGAAGCGTCCCGCCGCACGGCTCCGTCCTCATCGACCCCTCGACCCGCTCACACTCCGTGCCCCAGGGGATCTTATCCGCCGCCGTAGCATCCGTCCACATGTCCAGGTACGCATCACCGATATCCTTCAGCGCGTCGCGGCTCACGCGCTCCGCCTCGGGGACCTCGCTCCAGTCGTGGTCCTTGACGTACTCCAGCGTCTGCGCGGCGTTGAAGAACAAGTCGCCCGTGGTGGCGGCGATCGTATCTATCTTGGCGATGGCGCCCGCGTCGTCGTACCATATCTGCGTGGCCACGACGTAGGGCCCACTGGTGGCGATGAGTTCCGTGAAGCTCGCGCACTGCGTAGTGTCGGCCGTGGTGCGGTTGTAATCGAGCTTGAGGGGCTTGGACAGGAGGCCCGTCGCGATGTCGGCTTTGGCGTTGTTCTCCCAGTACTCGAAGGTCTCCGAGAGGGAGAGCGAGGAGGAGTCGCCGGCCGCTTGGGCTGAGATGTAAGTCTCTGCCGCTGCGAAGAGGTCTTCTCTGGTGCACGCGGCTGAGGTGGGGCCGGCCAGAGTGGCTATGGCAATGGCCGTAGCCGTGAGGATTGAGTTCAAGCGAGCCATTGCTGAGGTTGCTGATTTGGATACAAGTACGAACCCCTTAAGCTAGAATCGTACTGGAGAAACACGGACTCACTGGTGAATTTATACGAGTCCTATCAGCCGGAAAATCGGCATACATACAGATGAGGGGTTGCATCAGTGCGAGGTCGAATATCTGCGGCAGAAACGGTTCAATAGTCCAATAACCGATCCGGCGTTAGACTCTCGGTACGCAGTGCCGGCCTCAGTGCCGGGCCATGTCGCCCTCGGGAGAAGGCCGTGTACGTCCCCTACTTGTCACGGTCAGTCCGTCGATAAGGTTATCCCATCGATATTTGATTAAAGGGAGAAGTCCGTTTGAACATTCTGACTAAACAACACTGAAATTGAAAGAGAAGCCTGAGGAATATCTAACATACGACCTCTAGACATGGCAATATCAACGCTCCCACACGATGCTGACGCCCCTTCCTCCTTCACAGAAGCCTCACTTAAGCCTTGTTCTTTAACCGCGCCCTCCACGAGTAGTGCTCCATTGATTCCTTGGCCAGAATCCTCATGGCAATGACGTCATTCGAGCCAGTCCCATGCTCAATCAGCCCCGCCTGGACCGCAAGGTTCGCGTACTTGACGCACCGTTTCTGGTAACCCAGGCTGTTATAGTTAATCGCGACCTGCCCGTACATGTTTGCGAGGCGGGACTCGAGCCCCTCGTCCTGGTATAGCTGCACTAGGCGAGTCAACATCCCGGTCGTGACCCTGGTATCGAAGTCCCGTAGCTTCGACTCTATGGCCTGAATCTCCTCTAGACGCCCGTCCGACACGAGGATCTGGTCTAGGCGGCCCCCCTGCGTGCAGGCACTGCAGGAGCACGGCTTCCCCAGCCACCTCTTGATCATCTCCTGCCTTTCGGCCGTCGGGAGGAACGGGTTGAAGTACGAGATTGAGATCTCCTCGCCCGGCTGGATCTTCCGAACGGCTGAGACCTGATGCACGAAGTTGTTGTCGATGTGGAACGCGGCGTTTGGCCGACAGTTGTGCGAGAGAGGCGCCACGTCGGGGTAGTTCAGCAGGTGCTTCTCCTCGTCGAAGCCGTCCTTCCCTACCCACACGACACCTAGGTTCGCCTCGAAGGGGAGCCTCTCCAGCACATCCTTGAGGGTCACGACGCCTTCGGCGGGGTTCATCTGCTCATAAATGCGACTCTGCGTCGCGGCTGGGAGCAGGCTAACCGCCAGCTCGAGGAGCGGGTCCTGCTTCTCGGGGAACGTCTCGTTGAAGAAGTTCCTGTGCACGATGAGACTCGGCGAGCTCGACAGCAGCTTCGTACCCCGCCTGATTGTCTCTGTGGCGACGAGGATCTTCCCCTTCCCGGGCACGTCCTTGACCTCGTACGGCCGGGGGTTGGGGATGGCGGTGGTGTCGGCGAGCCCCAGCTGTAGCTCCTGGACCTTCAGCTTCTCCAGGCTCGAGGCGGTGGTTAAGGCGGCGATTCCGGCGCCTCCCGACGCGCCCGGGTTCGCGTACACGCAGTAGCCCGAGACGCACCGCTCCGACGCGTACCAACCCCCGGGGAGGTTCGGCGCCGGGACAGAGTTCTCGACGATCTGGTTTACGACGTCATTCCCGGAGAATTTGTAGTCGGCGCCCTCGTGGGCGGAGATGAGGGAGGCCGCGGCGAGGAGGGGTGCGAGGAGGCGGAGGCGTGCCATGATCTTGTGCCGCGGGGGGCTGGGAACGATGCGAGAGTTCAAGTGGCTCCTGTTTGTGTCGGGGTGCAGGGTTTACGGTATGGCCAGAGGTAGAGCAACAGAAGCAGCGCTGAAGAAGAGGGCGAGATCCTCTCGAACCCGCGTTTGAAAGCTACGACAAAACTCTCTCCTCGATCTTCACGCCGAAGCGTGCTGCAACGTGGCCTGTCATCGAGCCATAGAACGCATTGTATATGCCAGCTCTGATCTTGTATCAATTGGTGACACTTTCCATGCACATCCCCCAACTGCCTAAATTTGCCCGCGACCTCTCGCGATATGGCACTACCCCGTCCGTGAGCCGTAATATCGGCCGATACGCTACTCACCAATGAGAGCCAATCGGTCTTCTATTATATACCAGCGCCTCTTTTCCCCTCCCCCACATCCACCTTCGCGCAGGTACGGTAGATTTGAGTGGGACGGAAGTTCAGGCTGTTCCGGGTAAAATCTCCGCGACTTGCCGTCTGCTGCAACGCCACGGCATGTGATGGGGGACGAAGCTGCGCGGTGACGACACTTGGGGAATTACTTCTTAGACGCGTCTATATTCGTAGTAAATCCTAGTATATGGAAACAGAGTGCGTGGTTGGGCTTCAGTTGGGGTTGTTGCGGTGGATGGGAAGTCATGGATCGTTACTAGGATTAAATGTGGCCCGGTGGCTGCTACTCGCAATTCTGGATCACAGGTCACATGCAGGAGCCGATCCGGAAAAGGGCAAGTGGCAGCATCAGGAATAGGCAGGAACAACGGACGAGAGGTATTGGAAGTCTGAAAGTCGTATAAGGTGATGGTCCAAGCTGAGGAAGGTGCAAGCAGGAATGGACAAGGAAGGAACAAGCTGGGATGAATTTCCAAGGAATGCGACATCAGTACACACCCTGATACTAGGAGACGTTTTTGTTTGGTTTGCCTTGAGAAAGTTAATCTCATTCTTTTACCTGTCGTTCTTTTGCCCTGCCCAAGCATTCTCTCTCTCCCCGACTGTTTGAACCTCCTCAACCGGCCTGTCGTCTCAACTACTCAATCTGACCTATTATCGCCTCTGCTTCCATCCCTAATCCCAGAGTCCCCCGGCATACTTACTGCGGCTTGCGAGCGGTAACGACGAAAATACCCGCGTACTCATTCCAGTCTGTGTCGTCGGCGCTCTTCTCCTCCCGCTCATCCTGTCCAGTAACGAGCTGGCGCGTGAACTTCCCGACCTTGCGCCTGTACGACCCGACGCCCTTGTCCTCTTCCTTACGGGACCCCTGGATATCACTGGTGCCGCTAGCGTCAAGTTGCTGCTTACCAGATTGAGTGGGGGTAGTGCTAGTCGCGCGCTCCTCCGCCTTCTCCACGACGGAGGGGTTGATGTCTTTCCCGGCGTCCTTGATGGTGATTGCTGGCCGAGGTTCATGCTGTCAGACCTTGATCTTTCCATAGCTACAAAACTGCGTTGGGATGATTAGAAGGTACGTACTCTCGAACCCGGCCTTCCTGAGGTAGAACTCATACACGGACGGCTGGATACCTGTCTGGAGAATACTGCAGGCGGCGGGGACAGTGCTTCCAATGGAGTCCGGTATCTCCTTCCGAATCATCACATCCGTGAAGACTATGCGTCCACCAGGCCGCATGACGCGGAAGAGCTCCTCTTGAACCGCCTGAATATCCTGCCCGGGGACGTGGGTGCCTAAGAGACTGCTCATAACACAGTCGGCTACCCCGTCCCTGGTGTCTATGACCACCACGGACGACTCAATGAAGTAGACATTGGGAATAGTGCACTCCGAAACCACCAGAGATGTATTGGAGGACGGCTATCACGTGGTTAGGTTTATTTCACATTCCTATCGCCGGAGTATGGGGTCGCAACTAGTATTCTTGCCTTCTTCAGAATGACCCCGATGACCTGGCCGGAGGCTCCGACAGCCTTGGCCAGAATTGAGGGGCTCGTATCGCCACATGAGCCGATGAAGAGGACCGTTTCGCCCTGAGAGGTCTGTTAACTCACCTTGAATCTACACGGCAGCTATCAGGTAAGGGAACGTACCTCTCTCAGCTGTGCAGCAGCCAAGAGGCCGTCCTTCTCGACACGACTGGCATCGACGGCATCGACATGGCTGGCGTCGATACGGCTTGCCTCGACACTGCTGGTCTCGACACCCATGGCCACGACACGACTGGCCGGAATAGCACCCGCCGGAACATCCCTGGCCGGCTTGGAAGCCCAGTCGTTGAAGGCCTGGATGCCAGGGCTGGCAAGATCTTCATTAACAATCTGCTTGCTATCCATGATCAGTTGCAGGGTTTGAAACGTGGCGCTTGTATTGTTGTTCTTATTTTAGCTTGTTGTGTTCTGGGTTAGCCGGAGACTACTATGAATCTGACATTCATAGACGCGGCAAACGGAGGCTTTTATAAAAGCCCATCACATCCAACAGGCACCAGCTTCAATGATGGGGTTCAAGAGAGGGGATGATTAAACCAAAACAAACCATCGGACCAGTCTATCTTCGCCAACGCAGAGTCGGACGACAGGTCCTGAGCCGGCACGTTCCAGAGTCTCTGTGAAAGCCCGAACACCCGAGTTCATGATTGCATAATTGCTATCGAGGCGGTTTTCGTCACGACGCCAGATCCCTTTGCGGACAATTCACCAAATCCTCATTGCGTACCATCGGAAATGCTATCAGGAGAATGCAACGCAATGTGTCCCTATCAGAAACAACGCAGTCATCCCTCGTGAGAGGTCGTCGTGGCCTTATTCTCGTGACACGGATGAGAAAATCCATGTGTTTCTGTATCTCGTTGGCGCGGGTGCATATAATACGTGGACTGGACTACTGAACAAGACCTGTTTCCCCTCTTCTCTCTGTGTAAGTCACACACAACTGAGCCGCCTCACGATTGGAACACTTGCTCGTGCTTGCGTGCACGACTTCTTCTAACTATCTACGTCCTGATACATCAGTGGTTTATCTAGTTATTTAAGCTGAGCTAAACCATGCAGTACAGACTCTACAGCCCCTCTCGTGACTCACCCGTAAGATGGGACGCAAACTGCTGTCAACGGTCCAATCCGCATCCGGCCTCCCCTTGGCCGTGGGATGTTTCTCACGGACAGGTGGGGTTATGCGACGCTGGATCACACAAAACTTGACGAAGGGGAAGAAAAATGAACCGCCTCATGACCGGAAGCGTGCTCGGGATTTTCAAACAAACAGACCGGAGGACTGGCGGACCCCCCGGTGACGAGTCCTTCTTGCGGTCAAGGTTTCGGTGAGAGGGACGTCGCTGGTACAGCAGGGGCTATCCCTATCAAGACGCGTATTAACTGGAGAAGCTTCGTGTGCGAGGGAGACGTGGCTTTCCTGTCGTATAAGTATGTCAGCCCGTATCCCGATCCAGCCTCGGGAGCACCGCCATGGGTGGGGAGAGTCGAAGGGACCCGGCACTGACGCTGCGGCTATGGAACGGGCTGACCATCATGAACTATTCAGCATCCATGTCGTATCTCACTCGGGCGATGGGAGTGGGATAAGAATTTGACTTACGCGATTTCCTTGCGTACACTCGCAGCATGAAGTTACGGAGAGCTCTGGGCCACTATGCGTTACTCTGTCCTCGCATTTTAACCGTTGGTGTTCATTTTCCCATGGCGTCCCGTTGCGCCTGAATTAATATCAAAGCGGACCATAGTGGCAAGAGAACACACGAAGTCGTGGCAATTGAGCTGTTTGAAGGCTGTACTCCCTTTCCACGCGTTCTCGTTACTCTAGCTTGTAGCGCAAGACGACGAGCTTGACCTCCCACAAACAGCCCTGTCCACAATTCCGTCATCCCCTGTGCTAGCCATTGCAGGATTTGCCAAGATAGGCTACGAGCTCGGTTGGCATCTTTTGCCGATATCTAGTATGATTGGCAGGTCTGGGAGGGCGGACTTCGATTTGCCCAGGATTTCCTTGGTGGTTGTATTCGGTCCTGAAACGCGGCCAGGAAAGGGACTTCATGCGCCCGCACCCAGCTCAAACAAGGTAACTTTCCACACAATTTCCCTCCGCACAGTACAAATTTATCTCGGCCATTAAGCTAGTTGCGTTTTCTTCTTTGCTGCTTACACTAGTAGTGTCGAAGCTCAATTGACACTTGGGTATGAGCTTGAGCTTGGGTGCTGGTGCTGGTGCTGGTGCTACTTGATCAGCGTTCGCCAAGGCCCGACTCTGGAGAAGAAATTCTGGACTGAGCTTGACTCGCTCCAATGCTTTCTGTATTCCGGAGACAAAATTCTAATAGTTATCTTTTCAATCTCCGTACATGACCACATGGGTGATCTCGTGTGCCATTCTCAAGCTTGACAATCTGGAAGCACTTGATTGAATGTTTTGAGCCATTTGATGTCAATTATAGCTACGAGATGGGACGGACATACTCCTGTATGCCCCTGGGCCGGGGGGAGGCGAGTTTCTCCTCAGGCCGGATCAGAGTGGGGATAAGTGTTTGACACGCATGAGCGGCATAGCCGTCACGGAGATCTGAATCCCGGTTTCCCTGCCTGCCTCAAGGACACCCCCTGGCCGGGGCTACGATGAGCTCTGCAGAGAGGTATAACACCGTCCATCTAGTTTCTACACTTTTTACTATTCCCAATCAATAATCTTCTACACATGTATGTCAAGTCAAAATCGCCTTATGTGAACGATCTGATTCGTAGAAGCCAGCCCTGCTTCGCCGGGTTCTTACTACCTACTACCCTCTCACTCATATTAGACCCATAATTCATCACCCTCCCATCCGGGTAGTCTCACCTCTAAGATGGCCTCCAACGTCGCCGCCCTCGTGGTGGAAATGAGCGACACCCTCTCCGCTATCCGCCAAACCATGGATGCTCTCTCCGACACGACCCACTCCTCCCGTCTCGACCAGCTCGAGCACCAACGGGACAGCACCCTCGCAGCCCTCCGCGCCAACTTCGAGCGCGAGACCGAGGACCTGGGCGCGAAACGGCGGAAGGAGAGAGAAGATATAGCCGAGCGCCGGAGGAAAGAGGACGAAGAGATACGTGAGAGGCGGAGGAGAGAGGATGAGGATATAGGGTTGAGAGATGAGAGGGAGGATGGGGAGAGGGAAACGAAGTTCGTGGGTGAGATGGACGATGTCGAGGATGAGCTGGACGGGTTGATGGAAGGGGTCGAGGCGGAGGCTGAGGCCTTTATCACTGATGGGCGAGATAAGCTGGCGCGACTGGAAGAGAGGCGGAAGGTACGTCTTGCGGAATCAAGTATATCTCATAATAAGGGAAAGGCGACGGCTAACAAGGTTTTCGGGGATTTCAGGAACTCAATCGCCTCATCGACGAGCAGGTCCAGGTCCCGCTGCCGACGGTTCCCACGAGGCGGCGGTCGAGGGGACAGAGGGCGGCGGGTGCGGCCATCACTAGTAAGCCCGTGCCGACCCGGGATACCGCGATGGAGCTAGTCAGTAACAATTTGAAGGCTACTAAGGTGGCGTATGATGATGTCGGGGCGGCGGCGGCAGCGGAACCTCCCCAGCTGGCTGGGAGAGGGGACGGCGGCTCTGAAGGCGGAGGGGACGACGTAGGATCCGCTGCGTCTGGGGATGTGGTGAGGGGCTCGTTCGAGTCTGGTAGAACGGCGAGGTCCCGGGTCGGCTCCGTCTCGTCTCTGCAGAGGGGGAGCCGGATAAGTGCTTTCGGCTGGTTTGCTGGGAAGATTGGACTCGGCGAGGTACGGAATGACGACGCCCCTACACGGGTGGTGGAATCTCCCGATACCCTCGGCCGAGATGAGGATGTGAGTGTGGTTATTCGGGAGATACCTGGGAATCTTTCAGACCATCCCGTTAGAATTGAGGAAGCGGCGGCGGACAGATTGGCCACCAAGGACGACGGTTCAGATGATCTTCCCCAGAGGCTCGAGTCTATTCCATCCAATATTGTTTCATCGAGCGAAGTTAATATCGGCAATGGCAATGCGGAGGGGCTTCCAACAGCCCCAGAAGACCGGAGTCCTGGGTACGGGAAGAATGAACCAGAAAACGCGGATCAGATCCTAGAGCCGCGCACATTCTCCTACCATGAAAACATAAACATGCCGTCCAGCGACCCGAGAGATCCCAACGAACTGCCCCACGGGACTTCAGGCACCAACGACGGAGCTCCTGAAGTCTCATCCCTACATGATGCTCCTGGACAATACGGACTCAGCCATGGTGGTGAAAGCCACGAGCCCGATTCTGCTTCCTACGGACACACAAGCGAAACGGGCTCCCATAACGATGGGTCAAGGGCGTCTTCACGTGAAGGGAGTTACGTCGGGACTGCCCCTGCTGGCTCCGAGACTACCCTCGACGTAGGGTACGAGCCGTATAGCGGGGAAGGTATCGAGAGGGTTCACGAGAAGGGGAGCCATCGCGAGATGGATGACGAGCTGGGAGATGCCGAAGACATTGGAGCGGAGATTTCTAGAGCAGAATATGATGAGCGCCTGAACCAGGAATCGTACGAGTCCCAATTGGGAACTGATTCACCAGAGATCAACGATACTGCCATTCCTGGAGAGATGCTAGGTCAAGCTGTCTACCATGAACAGTTCGCCACTACTCATGCGCTGAGCCGAGACGCGGCCGCCTTCGAAGAGGGTAAAAACGCCCTCGACCGAGATCACGTCGTTTTCGGAAACTACGACAATGCGGATGCTGATGATGGGGCATACTCCGACGTCGATGATGCTTCCGAGTCCGCCTCCGACGTTGCGCTCGACCAGATACTCACCGTTCCATCTCAGCCGCGGACTCCGGAGGTGGTTGGAGCGCCGGAAGTCCCGGAATCTCAGGCTGCAGTATTCCACGACGCTGAGTCGGAAGACGACGGCGAGCTTAATGCCGAAGAGTCAGAGCTTGAGCGCGGAGCGGAGCTCGGCTCTGAGTTGGTGGATGCAACTGGTATCCCGGAATCGCATGAAGTCGCATCCTCCGATATAGAGGTATCGGAAAGCGACAGAGAGCGTGATGGCGACGACTCATCCTCGCTCGGACGAGGAGTTGAGGAGGAGGCCCTTGTCTCGAGCTATGCTGAGGAGGTGATGGATAGTACGGACAGCAGGACCCTCGAGGCCCTTGATGCCGCCTTTGACACGGATGCTGCCGCGAATGTCTCCGAGATCGAGGCTGACGAGCTGGCGACCGATGGCCAGCTAGGCGAAGAAAGTGCTGCACCCGACACCCTTCAGTTGTACCTACCGGTTGAATTACCGCCCCACGCCATGGAGTACAGCTCTGGACCCGAATCGGCGCAGCTTCCTGATGGGACCTGGTCCATCGGGCAAGTCGATGAAGAGTTGTACAAGTCGCTGGTAGCGCGGTTCATGGTCCCAGCGACTCTAGCTGCCAACACAGACACACAGGATGATGCTATCCTAGCAGCGCCCAGCCTGAGATCAGAGGAAGCATTCGATTATATTCCGAGCGACTCGTTCGATGCTGCCGTCGAGTCACCGAAAGAGGAAAGCCGGGATGATAATGACCGCGACTTTGATTACTCCAGCTTCGCCCACGATGTTCAACCGGCGTCGATACAGTTGGGAAGCGGGGTGTGGTCCGTTGACCCAAGTGATGACGAACTAGAGGCCGCCGCTTTGGAGGCTAGAGAGTTATCAGCCCATCTCATGGCGGAACCCCATCAGGTGCCGGTAGATAACCTGGAGGAGGCAGCAGTCGGTATGGATGTTGGCACCGATACTGGAATTCTCCGAGATGGACTGCCTGCATCAACGCAACTTCCAAACGGAGTCTGGGTGGTTGACCCGTCGGAGCGGGACTACGAGATTTCCGTGCCACTTGTTCGGGGAGACTCTCCAACAGAGCATGATACTTGGGTAGATGATGGTCCATCATCACCAACTATTTCTCATCACAACTTATCTGAAGAGAGGGGGCTTCCCTACGCTGTGGAAGCGGTTCATTCTCCTGTGAAGGCGGACCCTCCCTCTTTAGAGGTGAATCATTCTCCCTTGCAGACAATTTTCTCTCCCGAGGAGATGGCTCAGTCACCCATGGAACCCGTAACCTCTCCCGTGGACGCTGGACATCTCCGAGGTATCGAGGAGTCTCCAGGGGACGCAAAGGACACAACTAGCTTCTACCAGGAACACGAAGGCACCAGTTCTAAGGCTGAGATGGGCGACCAATGGACTACACAAGAGGATACTCTGAGCCTCCGGGCTGCCGAAAGTCAATCGGGCCGCGAGTCACCGGATTTAATGAGCCAGGAGACCGGTCCCCAGGCACCCCAGGTCGAAACGCAGGAGGCGGCGACGCTGCCCTGGTCCCCATTTAACAACAAGATTCCACTCTCACCCGAGACTTCACCTGAGGATTCCGTACGGGCCCCATCACTAGAGGAAACACATGAGGGTGAAATGTCGGTTGACACTGAAACCACCCAGCTCCGAAATCGCCATGCCACGTTTGGCTACGAGAGGGAGGGCCAGGTTCCTGTGAGTGACGATGTCTACTCCGAGCCCAGCCTGCCCACCAGTTTTCATAATCACACCGACAAACTCAACGTCGCCGAGGTGACGACGGATACCGAATCTCAGGCCTTCGTGACCCCGTTACAGTCTGCGGGGATTCACACTCCCCCGCAGTTCCAGGAACAGCCAGATCTCTTTCACAACGCCGTCGACTATGCCCGGAGCGACACCGCACCAGAGGAAAACGCTACAACGGTGCACGGTCATGACGAGCTCTTCGACTTGGATGACGAGTCTGACTATGAGCCCGACGTCAGCGTCGACGAGAACGGGGAGCCGCTTCCGAATCTAGGCGTACCACCCCAGCATCTTAGCTATGACCTAGGACACAGCGCGGAAACGCCGTCGGATACCCCGACTGCTGCTGCCCTCCACGCCGAAGTGGAGACAAAATCCCCGCGTCCGACTCAGAATCCGCCGGAGGCGCAATTGGCACAGGAGCCAGAAGATAACAGCGACGTCAGTCCCTTATACCTACGGGAACACTCGCCCGAGCCAGCCACACCGCGGCGGGGTCTCGCGTTCAGCAGGCACAACCCAGAACGCCCCGTCACGCCGCCATCGCAGACAATCCCGGAGTATACGGAGTCCCCCGAAGCGTCCTGGGATGCCTCTGGGCGAATTGACTCAACACCCATGTCCCTCGTTAGCCACAGCACGCTCTCCTCGTCGCCCGGCTCACCGACACGCGACATACTGCCTCTCGAGAGCTATGAGCCATCCATGCAGGGTTCATGGCCCACGCGTATCCGAAACTTGAGCGAGGTGCAGAACCCACATCACGATTACGAGGGCGGCTTTCATGACCACGAGCCTGCCGAGGACTCGAAGGTCTTAGAGGAAGGCCTCCCGACTCCAATCGCGACCAGGATGCCCTCGACATACCACCCCTCGCCCTCCCCCGCGCCCTCCCCTGCGACGCCGTCGCCAAGCAGCCTCATCAGTAGGATGCGCGGCATGTTCGAAAAGCCCGTTGACTCAACCTCCCCGCGGTCGCGGCCATCTTCCAGTGTTTACAACGGATCGCGGCCATCGTCAGGCGTCTTTAACGGGTCGAGGCCGCAGTCGGGTGTCTTTGCCGCTCAGCGGGCACCTGAGTCTCCTGGGTACGACGTACCTGGCGAGCCGCGGAAGGGCGGGTTCCTGAACGAGATAGAGGACGAGGTTGACGAGCGGAGCGCGCTGTTGGGGGCTGGTCGGGTGTGACCACGCTCGGACGGGACGGGGGTCTTTAGGTTGTCGAAGAATCACGGCGAGTCAACTGGAACTCCATTGGGAGTGAGACGTGGTCGTAGGGTAATGTGGAGTGAGGCTGGCAGAGGTAGGCAGATTCTGGAAGCCATTGAGGAGGGACCTGAGAGGATCATCGGGATTGACTGGGTCCCAGATCGGAGATCAACCCTGCCTGGCGATGGTGTGGATCACCTGGGAAGAATTACGAGGCCTCGTACGTCAGTGGAACGCCACGCCGCGTCTCTTACAGAACCAGTGAGGGGAAGCCCGTATCGGCTAGCCTGGATGTGGACCAAGGGCTGGCAGGGCAGGATAGCTGTTGCGGGGAAGGTAGTCGAGGGATGTAGGCGGGGCCGCGGGGGGGAGGATGTGATTGCTGTGGACTTCAGGGTTCTGGATCCAAGGAGGAAGGGGGTCATAGGGTGGGCGGGAAGGTGACGATGACCATGTCGTTTCATGTCGACTGAAGCCAATAGGTTAGAGATGCGGCGGAAGCACAGAATGGTTTCTCAGTTCTCAAATCAATTCCATTTTCAATCTTTAGAATCGACACATTGTACACTCGCACTCATCCAATGTGTAGTGCCTGGTTCAGGAAAATGAAATATAGGTAAAAAGGAAAACAATAACTCAGATCAACAATCCCTTCGTAAAGTCATCAACCCCTTCGGCATCTATTTTGTTTTCTTCATATTCAACTTCTCCTTGGCTGCCTCTGTAGCCTTCGAAAGAAGCGATTCGTCCTGTCCCCCTTCACTGCTGCTTATTGAGGCACGCTTCTGGGCCTACATTGTACTCTCAAATTAGTACTAGACCTTGAGATGAAAGGGCAAGAAACGCGACGTACCTCCTCCATGTCTTCCTCGGCGTGCTCGAGGAACTCATGGGCGGCGTCGACGGTCTCGTCGGGAAGCCCACGGGGCTGTTCCTCCTTGTGGTGGGGCGGTTGGGGCATCATCTTGAACGGTATTGTTCGGTGTTTGCTCTTCGATATTGTGATATTTTTATTGATGACTTGGAATACTTCAAGATCACAGTTCCATATGAGAGAAAAAGAGAGCAAAGGGAACGTGGTCCTCCGAAGACCATCCTACTGGAATATATAACCCTCCTTGTGCTGCTGATCCACACCACATCATGGATATTGAACCAATTAATCACGGCCCCCATGATAATTCTTGACGTCTTACTTTCTGTACTCTGTGTCATGCTCATCATCTTCTTAGCAGGTTACACCTGTTTTTCGTTGCGTATGATATTTCTTGACGTCACGTTGTGTGTAATGATATCACTCGCGTCACGATCCGTTGGTTCCCCGTGGCGACAACCCTCTACCATCAGGCGAGAACCACTCTTGTGCGAGCGCGGACCTCCCCATAAGGTAGGCCTCGACGGAAAATCAGATCATGAGCCCAGCGCCGCTCTCGTTTTTTATCCTTTTTTCCCCTCATAGCAGTCCGGAGAAACGAACATGGAGGCATCCCACACTGTCCGAGCTTCTCGCCACGCTGGATACAGAGGGAATGACCCCCCAGTAGAGCACCCACCTATCATAAAATGGCACACGTTCGTTCAATGAGGTGAGCGCTCAATGAGGTGTGCGCCCCCGACGAAGCTAAGATCCACGAAATATCCGACCCTCCCGAAGGACTGCAGCGGGGAGGTTGGTTTGTCCGCCGCTGCCAAGTTACCGAGTCGCCGCTCCGCTCCGCTCCGAGTGGGGTTTGTGGAGCTTATCGGGGTCGGTCCTGACGCGGTTCCCCGATAAAGTAGGAGAATCGTTTATTTAACCGGACAATGCCTCTATCGAATACTATCTACTTACCGCCTTTATTGGACCAGAAAGGGTTCAAGACGACCCTCGCCTTACTTGTACGACCCCGCCTTGGCGTTGCATCTCCGAAAAGGGAAATACCAGCCTGCGGGATAATTGATTTCTCGAACTATTGATTCCTCAGCCGCTTGTGCAGTCATGAGCAGGCTCCGCGGCACCGTGAATATGGGGGGGGGGCCAACTTTCTTTTCTTCCCTTCCTTACCTGGAATTGACACTTTAGGCGCCATTATGGTAGGTCAAGAAGAAAGTAAGGATGTGTATCTCGGCGCTCAACTGCCCTCTGCCTCCGCTCATATCCGCCTACTCCACATATCCCCCTCTGGCCAGAATGAGGGGGGGCCTCACCGCGATGCTCCCCTCGTTTGTAGTTTCTCCGTAACCGAAATAGCGTCCCCGACACCGTACAAGGCCCTCTCTTACACCTGGGGCGACGTCGCGAGACCATGGCCCTGCTGGGCCAACTTCGATGGCATCCAGCTCCCTATCACCCATAGCCTGGATCTCGCTATCCGGGCCCTTCGCCATGAGACCGAGATGACAACCTTGTGGATCGATCAACTGTGCATCAACCAAGCCGACGACGCTGAGAGGAGCGACCAGATTCTCCTCATGGAACAGGTCTACAGCAAGGCGGATGAGGTCCTAGCATGGCTCGGCCCTGCCGCAGACGACTCGGATGCTGTCATGAATGCGTTCCTCACCGTTGGTGACGGCGCGATGGACCTTGACATGTCGAGCTACTACACCGTCGAGAGGCTCCCGATCTTGATGGGGATGATGCACGTCGACACCCCGGACCCGGCCGACGAGACCGCCGTCCGCTTCCGCGCGCTGCAGGACTCCGCCTGCCGGATCTACAGGCCCATCCTGCGCGCCATCAACTCCTGGTGCCGTCGCGCCTACTTCACCCGCATCTGGGTCGTCCAGGAGTTCGCCCTCGGCCCCGAGATGACTTTCCTCTGCGGGACTAAGAGGGTGTCCCGCCAGCACGTCTTGCTGGCCACGCAGGTCCTGAAGAACAGCGGTTCCCGGTTCGAGGATTTCCTCTCCATCTACAAGGATATCGAGGCCCTAATCGACGAGCCGACGGGCGCCTTCTTCGGCGCCTGGCGTAGGAGAGCTAAATTTAATCTAGGGACGGGAAAGGGCGACGAACTGTTCCAGCTCTTGCGCTCGCTGCATGTCGAGAACAGGATGCTGGCGTCGGACGGACGGGACCGGGTCTACGGGCTCTTGGGCCTGGCGGTGGACACGGCCAGCCTGGGGGTGAAGCCAGACTACGTCAACTCGACCTTTGCGTCGGTCATGACAGAAACGGCGCGTGCCATTGCCATGACAGGCCGCGTGGAGCTGCTATCCTATTCTCAGTACCCAAAGAACGACCCCGACCTCCCATCTTGGGTACCGGACTGGAGACCTACCCTCCGCCCGTCATACTACACCATCTACGAAAACGCCCAAGGCCACCTCTTCTCCACCAGTGGGTCTACCGCCCCAGCAATCCTCCCTACGACCGATCCCCTTGTCCTCGGCCTCGAGGGCTTCACGGTCGACACTATAGAACAACTTGGTAGCCCCTGGTGGGACGAGGGCTGGAACCACTCCCGCTACTTGGCGTTCCTGACGCAAGTCTCCCTCCTCTGTCAGCTCTCTGCTGCGAAGAACCAGCCGATATACGCATCCGCGGCGCGGCGCGAGGAGGCAGTCTGGCGAGTCCCCGTTGCGGACCTGGTCCAGTACGGAGGTGATGGCCGAGCTCCAGCAGAGGCGAAGTCCTCTTACGACGCCTGTCTCGAACTCTGCGAGCTCTTCGAGGAGTGGAAGCTGATGAAGGCGGGAGAATGGGAAACATCCGGAGGGGAGAAGCTGAAACAGTTGATGGAGGTGGCGGGCAACTACCGCGCGAGCTTATCCGGTGCGAACTCCATGAGGCCGTTCTTGACGGAGAGGGGGTATCTCGGGCTTGCGCCGACGGTAGCGGCGAAGGGGGATGTGGTGGTTGTTTTCAAGGGAGCGAGGATCCCGTATGTGGTCAGGCCCGTTGATAAGGTGAGGCACTTCCGGTTCATTGGGGAGGCTTACTGCGATGGGATTATGGATGGTGAGGTTGTCGAAAAGGGCATAGCGGAAGAGTTTTACCTCGTGTAATGCGGCAAGAAGAGACCGTCGGTTGGGATAGCATTACCTCCCTAGCGTCGAATTGAGCTTTATGAGGGGTTGTATTGATCCTCCACACTTCTTGAGCAAGTTAATTTCATTCCCTGTGACCAGGACTGGTCCGCCCCTCCCTTGCTGCCGGAGCCCATGCACTCATCCCGGCGACCTGGAGACTAATGACGAAGGTGGAAAAGTCTGCTGTAACCTCACTCGGAGCCCACCAATAGAAGCTATTCCATATTTTCTTAAATATTGTCAGTTTGGCGTCGCGAGAAGTGGGGTGGGTGTTTGACAAGCGTTGCCAAGACTGGGAAACTTGCTCACTCTTTCGCGGTGCGGGCGAGTAGAAACTGCCTCACTTAATTAGCTCCGAATAAATATATTGAACTTGCATGTTGTTGGCCGGGTGGGGGTCTGGGCTTCGAGACTTTTTGGAGGATATATATTAATCTCCAAGAACAACGCTTTATTCCCCGTTTTTCTTGAAAACTGAGGTTGCCTTGGTCTATCATTGCAAGTGCTGCCCTCTCTCATCTGGGCTCTTACATCCATAGTAAGAGTCCTTCGCACCAGATTCGCTTGACCTGGAAACCCTCCCCATCATGGCTCCTCTTGCCGTCATCATCGCCGCTGCCCTCGGCCTACACGCCATACCATCCTCCGCCCACGAGGTGGACGGACGGGAGGGCTACGGCTTCATCGGCTACGGCATCTCAATGTACAGCCCCCCCTGCGCCTACGCATGCCGCGCCTCCGTCCCTAATCCCCTTGAGTGTCCCCACGACCACGGTCACATGGACGGCAGCGAGGGTGGCTCACACTCCAGTGAGACGTCGCCGGAATGCTACGCGACCAACGAGCACTTCCTCCGAACGGTGGCCTGGTGCATCCATTCTCGGTGCGAGAACGTGACCATGGCGGATATTGAGAAGTATTGGGAGCTGAACATCCCGGGACGCGGCCGGGTGCAGCCGCTTCCGAGGCTGTCGTTCCAGGAGGCGTTGTCGGAGGTGTCTAGTCCGCCAACCGAGCCGGCGGCGCCAGAGGAGATACTGAACTTCACGGCTGTGGTCCCGGATGAGACATACCTAGGCCAGTACGACACACTGACAAATTTCGAGGAGGCGGAGGTCTCTCATTCGCGCTATGGGTGAGTGGAAAATCAATCCCCAGACCAAGATACGTATCTCTGCCCTGTATATACTAATCCCCCGGACCCTCCAGCCTAGTAGTATTCCTCAGCGGCATCGTCATCCCAATCGGCTTCTCCCTCCTCCGCCTCCTCCCCTTCCCCAAACCCTGGATAAGCACCTTCTACGCCTCCGTAATCGACCCACCCGCCATCGGAACCCGCCACGCCATCCCCGCGATGGGCCTCGCCGTCATCCCCACCCGTGGCCAGGCCCTATTCCTCCTATACCTCGTCACGATCAACGTCGTGCTCTCCGCCGTGTCCATCCGGACAAACGCCAGGAACCTCTGGTTCTCCACACCGTCCTGGCAGGTCCTAGCCTACCTGTCCAACCGCGTGGGCGTCCTCAGCCTCGCAAATCTTGCGCTTACGATCCTGTACGGTGGGAGGAACAACGTTCTCCTGAGACTCACAAACTGGTCGCACACGACCTTCCTGCTAGTCCACAGGTGGGCTGGATTCCTCTGTATGCTTCAGGCCGTACTCCACTCCCTTATTTACCTAGCGAAGTACGTCGTCGAGGGAACTCACGGGGAGGAGAGCAAGCTCCCGTACTGGTACACCGGCATCGTCGGTACCCTAGCCGTAAGCCTCACGGTCCCCCTCGCCATCCTTCCCATTCGCCGCAGGGCTTACGAGATATTCGTCGACACCCACCTCCTGTTCGCCGTAGCGGCCATCCTAGGATGCTGGTACCACATCGTCTACCGCTTCGGCCACCAGTGGGGCTACGAGACCTGGATATACACGGCCATCGCCGTCCTGTCCTTTGACCACATGGCCCGTGTTCTTCGCGTGCTCCGGACGGGCGTGAAGAGGGCGCATGTAACCGCCATAGACAGAGAGTACTACCGGATCGAGATACCCGGGGTCGACGCTCGCGGGCATGTATATGTTTTCTTCCCCACGCTGAGCTGGCGGCCCTGGGAGAACCACCCGTTCTCCGTCGCGGCGTCAACTGTCTCTGGCGACGAATCTCCTGCGCTCCCGGTCCCGAATGGCTCCCCTGTCTTGGTGGGCGAAAATGACAAGGAAATCGCTACTGTATCCTCCTCACCGCCATCCTCCATATCTTCAGGGCGTAGAGTGGCCGGAATAACACTCTACATGCGCGCCCAGGGGGGATGCACCTCCCACATCGCCGCCCAGGCGGGGAGAGGAGGTATCCCCGTATTAGTCGAAGGGTCTTACGGTGGGGAGGCAGACGCATTCTTCACGCAGGTTCGCCAGACGCGCGAGTACCCGAATATCCTCTGCATAGCCGGGGGCGTGGGTATCAGCGCTATCCTACCCGTCCTCCAGGGAGCACAGTCCATAACCCCTGGATCTGGCTTTGTGAAGTTGTACTGGGCATCTAGGAGCCGGGCCCTGGTGGAGGCTGTGTCGTCAACGATGAACCCCGTGGTTGATGTAGCTGTAGGGGAGATGAGGTGGGGGGACGCAGTCGTTTCCGTGTCAATTGGGGAGAGGATGGCCCTCCGGGAGATACTCGAGTCAGAATTAAGTCATGAGAAGGGTGGTACGACGGTTGTTGTTTGCGGGCCAGGGAGTATGGCTGATGAGGTGAGGTGTACCGTGGCTGCTATTGGGAGACATGGCAATGTTGTAGTGAGACTTGTTGAAAAGAGCTTCCATTGGTAGGAGGTAATTATTATAGCTTCTAGGTTCAGTATATTCCTGGTACTTGGTTTCTCCAAGAATCTAGTCTTTGGAGAAATTTTGGACAAGTAATATATATTACCCATTGTTTTATAGATGCAAAGAGTAAGGCCAATATTTGTAGAACCTCCCAGCAATTATTATCCAAGGTAAGGCATTATTAAATCTTCCTACGGGGGGAGATATGACCGGAGTTAGATGACCAGAGCTTTGATTACCAGTAGGTGAACACCATTATCTTTGCACCGCTATCAGGTGACAGGCACCCTTGCATGGAAATCACTTCAACAACTTCGCCCGAGTTCTCGTTTCTGTATGGAGCGGTTGGTCTGACGATACTAGTAAAGACGAACCACGTTTCTAAAAATTGCAAGCCCGAAGGAGGTCCACCATATAACCTCCAGCCCCGCTATAGGATCTATCCCGCGTAGGATGCCTCCCAGAACATATGTACGGGTCGGTCCACGGCGTAGGACCGGCAAGCTATAAAGACAGTCACTATAGACACCGATAGGTGGAATAACTACGGCGGAGCACTCGATGGGACGGAAAGACCGGTGGGAGTACGATATGGTTGAATGGGAGCATTCTATCTACGGTGATGCTGCCGGATATTTGCAGACGCGGAAGGAAGAAAGTAGTGAAATGTTGGATCCCTTTAAAGGTTGGTTCGGACATTTCGGAGTGGGGCATTCAGGGGACGAGCTGGTTAAGGCCGCATAGGCGAACGGCCTAGGCGAATGGTTCTTAATGCCCCGATCCCTCGATGCTAGGCGCGAGAGTTAATTCCCGGTTGTAATACCGCGGCAAAAATCAAATATTAGAGTGGTCACGAAAATAGATAAGACTCGCCGCTGAGACTGGTTCGCATCGAACACGAGGAGTCCGGACTTTAGCCTCAAGGTTATTCCGTCAGCCCATTCCATACGCCGCGCTCTATATACAATTTATATCTCATATCTCGTATTGATGGGGAGTAAAAATCAATATCCACGAAGCGCCGACTTGTGGATGTGCGGCTGCGAGGGCGGTTGGTTTTCTCGTGAGTAGTGGTGTCCCCGGTATTTAAGGCATAAGAACCCGAGAGCTCGGGCATGTTCCTGGCTTTTATAAATCGTAGTTATCTACTCACCCCTGTCTTAAGAAACGGCGCTTCTAACGGCACTCCCAAGCCCTGTCTTCCTCTCCTCAACGCAGACGCCATGAAGTGGTATACCCTCGGCGCGGCCGCCCTGCTATGCCTATCCGGTGCCTCATGCTCTCCCGGCCCCCCCGGCCCTGCCATTCACGCGCGATACGACTATGACCCCTTCCTAGAGCCGGGCCTCGCACCTCGCCAAGCGAGCGAGCAATGTGGTGCCGAAAACAACGGACAGCGCTGCCGCGGGCAAGCCTGCTGCTCCATGTATGGCTGGTGTGGGGAGGGGCCCCGGTACTGCAACCGCTTCAGCTGCCAGATCGAATACGGCTGGTGCGAAGGGCAGCCCATCCCCACCCCCGAGCCCGAGCCCGAGCCCACTCCTGAACCTACACCGGAGCCCGAGCCCGAACCCGAGCCCACGCCCGAGCCCACTCCAGAGCCCGAACCCACTACGGAGGAACCGGGTGCCGAAGAAACTTCCGCGCCTATACCCCCCGAGTTTACGATCTCCAATTCAGGCCTCTGCGGGAACACAACCACATGCGCCGGATCCACCTTTGGGAGATGCTGCTCCGAGTTCTACTGGTGCGGCAGCGACGAGACATACTGCGGCGAGGGATGCCGGGAGGAATTCGGAGGCTGCGGAGCCGAGGAGCCGCCGGTCCCAGAGCTCGTCGTCACCACGAACGGCATGTGTGGGAACGGGACGACGTGCGCCGGGTCGGACTTCGGGGGCTGCTGCTCACATTACTTCTATTGCGGGAGCGGGACGGAGTACTGCGGCGGGGAGTGTCGCCCCGAATTTGGGGAGTGCGAAACGACGGATTGAGCAGGGTAGCTTTGCATACATGTATTGTTGTATCCACGCAAGAAGAAAGGGTAGCGCTGTATTATTTATTACCTTGGTATATAAGCCCGTCTTATCCGTCAATTTTTGCTCTTCATGATGACTTTCGCCCTTGTTATTAAGTCCACTTTTTTTGTTGGTTGATTTGGGCTGGTGGACCCCTGCACTGGCCACTCAGAATTCAGCCGAAGTTTCGCCATGGTGCTGTAGTCTTCCAACGCTATTTAAGGGTACTCGGACATAAGCCAAACACGCCCTCCTGGCCTAATGGCTAAGGCGCGAGACTTCTAATCTCGAGATTGTCGGTTCGAGTCCGGCGGGGGGCTCTTAGCAACGCACAACTTTTTGCACATCTCTGTGCACGATAAGATGCTATATATTGCCGTGAGCGGCTATATAGTATATGTCGTCAGCGGCTAATACTATGAACACTCTATTTCCTGTCCTACGCGCAGTTGGTGTTATTGGCAATATTTTTGCTTCAAATTGAGGGACTAGTAAGAGTTTTCTAACTGTTCTCGGATGCAAGATGGCGCAAACAATGATGGATTACCTGCCATGCGACCAAACCAACCCATCCAAAGCAAGCGGCCCATGTAATACAAACCGCCAGATCTGGACACCAGCAGTGCCGGTAGACAAATCCGTCTTTCCCTGCATAGCGCGGATACAGGGAGGTAGGACCTCGACGGATTTGAAAACCAGGTTCACACGTTTTCCATATTAAGTGGGTTGTCTAAAGCTCCATATCGAATGACTTAGCCGTAATAGAAGCATATGCAGGGGACTGAAGGGCTAGAGCGATCCACCGGTCCGTGGGTGGGGGCGAATACAGATGCACAGGGATCAGGGAGAAGGGAATAATAGATTGCAACTATGCACGTTTTGTCCCCTTGACCTCGAGTCATGGATTCTTGGGAACGTCTAAGTCGTCAATGGAACACGACTAGCATTTTCTGGTAAAGTTCGGACTTATGCACCACCCTCAGCCAGAGTGGGCCTTGATATTGAGACTATACTAATTTACTAATTCACGTGGTAGTCAGCATTTGGTAGTAGTAACTTGCGGTGTCTTGCAAGTTGGCCTGCAAGCCAGGAAGTCCCAACTTTGCCAGCAGATTAGAGAATAGGTTCAAGTCTACATCTCCGTCTCCCCCACGCCTTACCTGTATTATCACCGACCGGATATCCCTGGCCTGATATCTACTTGGCCCTTTCCATACAGAGTAAGTACATAGGTACAAAATACTCCGGTGGCGGTTGGAAAACTTTTGCATCGCCAAGTGCTCGGAAGATTCATAGAGCGAGAGGGTGAGATGGATGGGCACGCGAGGGCCAACACGTGCCTATTCCAAGGGTTCAAGGGATCGAGGGTGTGGACCAGCGAACGTTACAGCTAAGGCAATATTTCCGACGGAGCGGAATCTTAATCGGGTAAGCAATCTTATGGCTCTACTACTTGTATGATGCAGGAGCGAGGAAGAAGAGGCAGAGTTGAAGCTAGCCAGTAGGGGCAGGTGAACGCCGTGCCAAGAATAGATGTCAACAAGTACGGTTCGGCAGGTGCCCGGGCCATTCCGGCAGACGAGGACGACCAGGAGAATACGAGTCCGTGCTTACTCGTTTGTACACGCTTCAAACTCGAGACGGCTCGTCCTCGCCAGTCGGACATAGAGAAGGGTACCAGGACCCTGCTTCCTCCGCCAGTAGTGTCTCCTTAGCTCAACCTTGGACTCTATCCTTTTTTTTCCCCCATTATTCAAAAGCTTCCTTTGGAATGGTATAGCCCGCCGCAGCTGGAGGCTTGGCCCTGTCCCTCGGTGTCCTACCCGGGATCTGGGACGTAGTCTGTCGCAGAGTGGGGTTACCGCTCGAACACACGTGCTCCCCGGTCGGGCTCGAGGTTGGCTGTGAGTCAAGAGTCGCCAAGCCTCACCTTCTCCGTTGTGGGTGCGATTGGGGCTGGTGGCCGGTCACTAGTCAGGAGCCCCGTCAGAATTAGGCTCACTTCTATTACCTCTACTCTGCACTTGTACGAGTATTAGGTTGTGTGGCGCCAGGACCTAGGAAGGTAATAACCCATATCCTTGGATTTTAACATGTGGGTAATGAGACCTGGAGAGGCAGAGGGCCTATCACAAGGCGAACCGGGGACGGGAAGGTGCGAGGATGGGGTCGGTGGTTCAAGCTTGTCGTGATGTGTGGACCAAATAGGCAAGAACGTGATGGAATGGAGCGCTCTGATTGGCCCGCCACCAACGACCCCCCTTCCCTCCAGTTCCACCTCTCGGTCACCATTTTAGTCCAAGTATTGCATCTGTATCAAAAATGATAACGAGCCCGTCCAATGCCCCTCTGAATGCAGTAGTCTATCCGCTACCTAATCGGTCTATGTGTCCCCCCACATGGACCACCACCGATCCAGCAGGAGCAGCTCTTGAGAGCACATGGGGCTACCAGTGTCAAGCGCCAAGCAACTAGAAATGGTCATACCCGCATCTCCCCATCCTGGCCCATCTGGCCACCGATGCCATCCCTGGCCGGGGGCAAGCGCTTCATGCGTAGGCTTCCCTGGATGAGGCGCAACATCTTGGCGCAACCTCTTGGCGCGGCAGACTCTTACTGCTTTTGGGGCGTCCGTCCCCCCCTCTCCCGGGATGCTCGACAGGTTTATATTGCGGCCGATCCTCTTCGCCCCATGTCCATTAGTTCCAGAAACCCGTCTCTCATCCCGCCCGTTAATAACCGCCTCGCGACAGAGCAACGGATACCTCGAGCGCCGCCACGATGCCGCTTCACCAATACGACTACATCTTCGCCCTCGGCACCATCTTCGCGTTCTTGGACGCGTGGAACATTGGTATGGGCGACCCCCGTGGACTCCCAGAATATCCTCTCGCTCTCGGATGCCCCGCGATGCTAACGACCCCGCTGTACAGGTGCCAACGATGTCGCCAACTCGTGGGCGACTTCGGTCTCGTCCCGATCCGTCGGGTACATCCAGGCCATGAGTCTCGCCTCCGTCCTCGAGTTCTCCGGTTCCATCGGCGTCGGCGCTCGAGTCGCCGACACTATCCGCACGAAGGTGGTCGATATTTCTCTCTTTGAGGACAACGCCCCGCTTCTCATGCTCGGTATGCTCTGCGCTGTTACGGCATCCTCGATCTACCTCACCATGGCCACGAGGATTGGTCTTCCCGTCTCCACCACGCATTCCATTATGGGCGGTGTTATCGGAATGGGCATCGCGCTAGTGGGCGCCGACAACATCCACTGGGTCGATGAGAAGGGCGGCATCAACTCGGGTGTCATCCAGGTGTTCCTCGCCTGGATCATCGCTCCCGGCCTGTCGGGTGCCTTCGGTGCCATCATCTTCCTCATTACCAAGTACGGTGTGATGCTTCGTAGCAACCCTGTCATGCGCGGTCTGTTCTACGTCCCCGTCTACTTCGGCATCACCGCCTCGCTCCTTACCATGTTACTCGCCTGGAAGGGTGGCAAGATCAAGATCGCCCTCAGCACGGCGGAGACCGTGGGTGTCATCGTCGGTGTAGGCGCCGCCTTCGCCCTCGTCATCACCATCTTCTTGGTCCCCTGGCTGTACCGCATCGTTGTCAAAGACGACTGGGAGCTCCGCATCTGGCACATCCCCCTCGGCCCGCTCCTGCTCCGCCGTCCCCCTCCTCCTGTACAGCCTGAGGGTTCTTCCCGTGGAATCACCGACTTCTATGCCGGGCACCTGACGCAGGAGGAGCTGGACGCCCTCCGTGCCACGCGCCGCCCCAGCGCCGATGTCGAGGGCCGCATTACCGAGGGCGAGACTGAGCCCAAGGATAAGGTGACCTCCGACGCCGGCTCCGAGGAGCCCTCGCCGCGTCCCGCCCCCGAGCACAAGTCCATCGTTGGTCCCAAGCCCGAGGGGCCCTGGTACTCTGGTGCTGCCCTATTCTGGAGGTTCAAGTGGGTCTTCCTCCGCGGTGTCGACCAGGACATCGTGAAGGCGCAGAACAAGGAATCCCTGCTCTCTGGTGACCTCGACGCCATGCACGCCCACGCCAAGCACTATGACAACCGCGCCGAGTACCTCTACTCGTTCCTCCAGGTGCTGACCGCCAGTACTGCCTCCTTCGCCCACGGCGCTAACGATGTCGCCAACGCTATCGGGCCATACGCTACCATTTTCCAGATTTGGAACACTGGCGAGATGGGTGCGAAGTCATCTGATGTGCCCGTCTGGATCCTGTAAGTCATCTATAATTCCACCCCCTTTTCTTTCACCCTCACATCCGTCGCAATAAACTGACATGTGACCATCCAATAGCGCCTTCGGTGGTGTTGCTATAGCTATCGGTGTCTGGACCTACGGGTACAACATCATGCGCAACTTGGGCAACCGTCTCACTCTTCACTCCCCTTCCCGTGGTTTCTCCATGGAGCTGGGCTCCGTCATTACCATCATTCTTGCTACCCGTCTCAGTGAGTAAACCCCTATACGAACCCCGCCTTTACGCATAGGCGGAAAAGTTGCTAACAGAATCCTCTCCCCAGAGCTCCCCGTCTCCACGACGCAGTGCATCACCGGTGCCACCGTCGGTGTCGGTCTCTGCTCCGGCACCTGGCGCACTATCAACTGGCGCATGGTTGCCTGGATCTACATGGGCTGGATCCTGACTCTCCCCATTGCTGGTATCATGTCTGGATGTCTTTGCGGCATCATTGTCAACGCTCCTCGCTGGGGCTTCAACGCTTAAGACGGTGCGATCGGGGGTGTGAGATAATAATATGGTGATTGATTGCGGGTACGAGTGTTGTCTCTTACCTCCGAATTTCCGTTGGATATGAGCAAAGTGTGTGCATAGCAAAGATACCTACGGCCTGACCGAATACAGGTTTTCCCTTTCCCTCAGTCGGAGAAACACCCAACTTGTTTCCAATCCTTTCTACTTCAAACTTTCTTCTTCTTTACTTTTCCTTTTAGTCTCTGGGGGTTGGGGTTCGCGGAAGCATCGATACGATATCCATGTCCTTCTGTTTGTATAGCGGGATGGAGATAACAATAACAAGATATCTACTTGTACGGCTGAGGGTTCTTGTTCCGAATTTGACGATGCTCGATGGTTAAATTGGCTTTGATTTCTCGGGCAGTGTTTGATAGAACTTGTAACTCTAAACACTCAGTTGCACTACATATCCCATGGACTAGTTCATCATCCATGCTACCCTACCTACCACTTCCCACTACCTCGACGATCCTCCACGCCCTCTCTCCATCTTGGACTACTTCATCCACCACCAGATTTGCCACATCTCCGGCGAGTGCGTGGACCGGAAGTCTTCCCTCTCCAAACCTAGCCGATAGTGTCCATTCCCCCTCCCTCCACTCCCACCTCTCCACCGTCACATCCCCTCCAGCCCGCAAGATGCCCTGGCAGAACTGGCCCACTCGCACCACCATCCCGCGCACTCCGACCCCGTCGTCGACCGTCTGGAGCACCACGCAGACGGGCCGATCCCCAGAGGATTCTGTCGCAATAGGCTCCACGGAGCCCCACGCCTCCTCGTAGTCCGCCTCGATGCCCGTGGCGGGATTGACCATGCGGCCGGCCTCTAGCTCCACCTCTCCCGCGTCGCGCACCTCCGCCTCGTCGCGGACCGTCTCGGCCTCGATGGTTAGGGAGTCGACCCAATGTTTCCAGACGGCGTACCTGTTGCCCGAATTCTCCACCGGGCGAGAGCTCGACGTTCCTGCGAAGGCCCAGTCGAGCCGCTCCTCCTCCTCCGCCGCCGCTCCCTGAGGTAGAAGGATGCGCACGTCAACGAAGCGCTTGCCGGGTGAGGTTAGCACCAGGGTCGAGGTCGGTTCGCTCGCCGGGGCGGGGAGCCAGCAGATGTGCTTCCGGATAGAGATGTGGGCCATTTCGGGAAGTAGCTCCGCGGATGTGCTTCAGGATAGAGCCGTGTGTGGGCCGCTGTGGGAAGTAGCTCCGGGGGATTGTGGCTTTCAGAGGCTGGGTATGCTACAGTGTGGCTGGAACTTGTTGCAGCTTCTCGGATTTTACTTGCCCTGACGCGCGTTCTCAGATAGTCCCTAATATTATGCGATGTTGAGATACCAGGAGTCTGTGGCGTCACCTGCCCATGGGGAGTGTTCCGTCGTGCAATTATAATTATAAAACCCTGATTGGATCGCTGACAGAGATAGCTCGTCGCCAAGACGCTAGATTGGACGAAAGAAGGTTTAGCGTCCAACTTCGGAGTTTACACGAGCATCACCCGCCGCGAATTACGCAATCGCTAGTAGAATATAACTCAAAAATGACACTTCGTTCAAGGGTGTCTCAGGAGGAGGAGGAAGGAGTAATAGTTACTCATTTCTCTCAGTCTGCTAAGTCGGAATCTCGGCACCGGAGAGGTGTATACCCTGCACGGACGTGACTCAACCGTTATCAGCCAAGGCTTAAAGAATATTTTGAACCATCACGTCCCGTAAAAAAAATATTTTCCGAAAGCAAGGAAACTCACGTGGAGGACAGCTCCCTTCGGACTTCCCCGAACGGCATTCGCCATCCCGAAATCGGCACTGCATATTTTTTTCCCCTTCATATATCCAACGCCTTGTCGACATCTATGTCAAAATTGGGGCCAACCGCCTCTCTCCATATATTTCTAGTCCTTAATTAGCTCACTATGAGCCAGCCAACAAAATACGGCACTGTCGGGGACGCGGCAGCAGCGCCGGCGCCGGCGCCGGCTAACGGCCCGGTCGTCGATGAGGAGCAGTCCGTCCAGGCTGGGAAGACTGTGAAGTCGCGCCGGGGTGGCATCCGCAGGAGGCTAACAGTTGATCTCAACCGCGAGTGGGCCGATATCGTCCTCATCCTATGTTATCTCATCACCGGCCTCCTCGACAGCGCCTCTATATCTATCTGGCGGTCCTTTGTGTCTATGCAGACGGGTATGTATTGCCCACAGCTCTTACGCCAGGCCCTTGTTACAGAACACCCAACTAATATGCATAAAATAGGAAATACGGTCTACATCGGACTGGGGCTCGCGCGGCCAGCCGAGTCGAAGACGTGGGTCAAATCCCTGACCTCGCTCGCTTGCTTCTGCGTCGGCTCTATCGTCTTCAGCCGCTTCCACAGATTTTTCTCGCCCAAGCGCCGATGGGTCCTTACTCTCTCCTTCATCGTCCAGTTCTTCCTTATCGCCGCGGCCGCCTCCATGGTGACGTGGGGCCCGGACGAGCACGAGAGCGATGAGCTCGGCTGGAACGTCCTGGCTCCCATCGCCTTGATCGCCTTCCAGAGCGCCGGCCAGGCCGTCGCGAGCAGAGCGCTCAAGTTCAATGCCCTCACTAGCGTCGTCCTGACTAGCATCTACTGCGATCTCTTTTCGGACCCATTCCTCCTCAAGTTGGATAACCCGGAGCGGAACCGTAGGCTTGCAGCTCCAATCATGCTACTGGTTGGCGCCATCGCCGGTGGGCTCTTCTCACATAGCTTCATGGGTATCGCCGGGGCGTTATGGGCAGCCGCGATACTCAAGTTCTTCGCTGTGGTTGCGTGGCTTCTGTGGCCCGAGGAGCGAGTTGAGGAATAGATCTTTTTGGCTTTCAAAGACTTTTTTTTTTTTTTTCGTAGAGAACTTGAAAGGTATTTTACCACGTCCCCACTGCATCTTCTCCAAGTTGCCGGGGAGTTTGATTTTGTTGATGCAAGTGTAAAGGTAGTGTTAGAGCAACAATATTGGGCATAGAGTACATAGAGAACATAGATAATATCCACCATACGAATCTGGAATAAATGAGTCGGCTTGTGCCTTGTTCTCATGAAAATTAGGCACGCATCAAGTAGCTACGTCCCATGTTTACCAACCAACCCACTTAAAACCTCTTAATCTCAACTAACTTCTTAAGGCTGCAATAATTGTATATCCAACTCAAGGCCCAGTCTCGGTTAAGGCCAAGCTTCTTACAATCAACAAATTTCGAAATTTCAAATTCAGCTCTGACATTGATTGTACGAAGTAGCCTATTATGGATAAACACAATTTATCGAACACTAACGACGTTGCTACTTGCTTGATAACTAGCACCTTCACTACCCCGATGACTGGGAAAACAACACCCTACCCGGAATCAATCCCCCACCATTAAACCATACCTTAGGATTCGTCGAAACTCTCCTCAGACAACGGACGGTTGTCCAGCATATCCCCAACATGAGTCCTGCTGATCCCCTGCGAATCGCGGCGGAGGAGCATCAGGTCCTTGATGAACTTGACGGGACTCTTTTTAAATCCAGACTCGCCTCCCGTCCTGCCCTGAACATCCCGCAAAATGAAGCCGTCGGAATCGAGAACCTCGTCATCCTTGGCCTTCTCCCAGGAAATCCCGAGGAACCTGCAGACGGCGATGTACATGGCGTAGTCGTTAAAGTAGAGCTGCCCCGCGAATAGGTCCAGCCCGACCCTGAGTGGCTGAGGAATTACTACCTCACGACCCTGTCGCGGGTAGGCGAACAGCCCCAGATCGTCGAGGGAGGGGAACGCGAGGTTGACGCGGGGACAGTAAATGTGAAGAGTCGTATTCCGCGCCTCTGAAATGACGGGAAGTAGGGCGTTTGCTTCGTAGGGGCTGATGATGAGCATCCTTGTATCCACGTCGTCCTTTTGGTTAACGAGAAGCCACTGCACCGACCTCAGATACAGGTCCTGAACCGCCTTCCCCGTCTTGTGGAACTTGACCGTCTGGGCAAAATCAGTCGATACGCGAAGGTTGGCCGCGCATTTCGAGGGGATGTTCGTGGTGCCGAATTCGCGCCCCG
The DNA here is from genome assembly GCA_900312665.1 of Cephalotrichum gorgonifer. NCBI lineage: Eukaryota > Fungi > Ascomycota > Sordariomycetes > Microascales > Microascaceae > Cephalotrichum > Cephalotrichum gorgonifer. Next base: position 490,147 of record ONZQ02000005.1, on the reverse strand, counting down.
CGCGGGTTCGACGCAGCGACGTGAAGGCTTGCTCGTATCCCTTCGACGCCGGGACAAATTCCCCCGTCCGCACGAAATGTTCGATGTCCTCGTGGACCCTATGTTCAGCGGGCAACGTCGGAGGCGGACGCTCCACGTCACGCTCTGTCTCGATCTCGGTGGCGAGTTCTCTCTCCTGTTCCTCGTAGAGCGCTGCCACGTCGCACCCGCGCGCACCGAAATCCCCCAGTCTTTCCCAGATTGGATCAGAAATCTTAGTATCCTCTGAACTTTGCGTGGGAGCTGTGGCCTGGCCTCCCGGACGGTATCGCTGAAGAATCGTCTGAGCTTCGTCTTCGAGAAATTCTTCCGCCTGAGATGCGGTCAAGGGTCCTTTGCCGTCAGTGAACTTGTTCCAGAGGCGCTGGTGCTTTTGGTGGCGCCAGCCTTGGGCAGCCCAAAGTTGGACACCTCGTTGGAGAGTCGTCCAGGTTTCTCGGATGGACCAAATCAGAATGTCCGAGACCGTGATCTCGTCGTCGTACCCGCCGCAGGGTAGTAGCTCCTTGATCTTTGTCCTGATCTCTCGCGGGACGCAGAACACAACCGATTGGCCGTGGCCGAGCTTTCTCATTCTCATGCATCCTAGGAAGATCAAAGTTAGCTTACTACGATTGCACAAAACGGGTATGTATGCCGAGACGGTGATCATACCCTGCATCAAGCCGTCCTTTGTCTGGTTAGCACCGAGAGTGACTGCAGCCCGGTAATCACTGGGTAGCCTCAAGTCTGTCCCACGTGTATGAGCTTCATCGAGAAAAACGAGGCAGGCGTCCAACTGCGAGGCGAATGGCGAAGTCTGCAGGCGCTCTATGTATCCGCTGCGGTCGACGACGCTTAGTTCGTCATTCTCATCGAAGAAGACAACCGCCTGAGTTTGACCGTCGGTGGTCTTCTGGAGCCATTGACGAGCGACGTCGAGGTTACCCAGCTCAAGTACTTGAGCCCCGACGTCCAGTATGACCCTGACAGGAGGATCAAGCCCGATAACAAGATCCAGGAGGGCATCTGCGTCGCTCTCCTGCTCTGTAGACCTTGGCGGGATATCGGTGACAGAGGTCTCTGGCTGGAGTAGGTAACCCATAACGAGGGCGTTGGTGTGACTCTGCTCCTCGAGATCTAGCTGTTCCATCCCGAGAGGTAGGAGCCTGCGCGAGTCGTTTGTACCGCTGAACCCCGTCGTGGGATGGACCTTCTTCTCGCCAAGGTCCCAGCCGGATGCCGACAGCTTGGATGGAAACTCCTTCATTTCCTTAGGGAACACAACGTGGTCCAGGAAATAGTCGACAGTGCTCTTAGAGTACCTGATATGTGGGAACACATCCTTAATGCACTGGTCTTTGTCCTCGATGTTGACGCCGGCTAGGGTCTTAAACTTCTCGGGCATGCCCAGGATTTCCCGAACCCAAAGTCCGTACTCCACCTCGGCCTGATCGGACTTGAGAAGATGGTCAAATGTGAGGAACAAGTCGCTATCGGTAAGCCCGGAATAATAGTACGTTAGGTAGGTGAGGATGATGACAACGTCAGGGTGACTGAACTCTGATCTCGCACTCGGCTGGTCCTTAGCCTGGTATGGCACCGCAAGCCTTGTCACGGGGCTTCTGTTGGGGGCAAGGCCGTAGTTGACTCTCCACCTCTTTTGCATGAGCGCGAAGCCGAGTACATCATGAGCAACCAGACCGCGAATAAGAACTAGCGTTGGCCGTACAGTGTCAGACCAGAACCCTGTTGGCCCTTCTCGCTCCACGGGTCTAATTTCCCCCTCGGTTAGCTCGTTCTTGGTGATGTAGACGCGTACTGCTTCACGGACAGCAGGGGTCTGTCTAGAGATAGGGAATCCCGATATCCCATTCTCGCAAATCTGCGTGACGAGCTTCTCAAGCATGCTCTGCATGGCCTCAGAATTCAACACCCTGGTTCTCGGGAAGCTTCCCGGATACGCAGGAGAATCATGAATCTCAATGGCGTTAGGGAGTTCCCGCTTCACCTGGGAAGAAGCAGTGCGGATTATTCCCAAGATCTCCTGAATAATCCGCCATCGCTGGGGACTGTGATCGACGGATTGCTGAGGACCCATGGTATACACCAGCTCGAACTTGACGCTGAAGTTCTCGTCGCTCTCATCGACAATATCCCGGGCATTGTCGAATAGGAAGTGTCTGGTCAAATTCAACACGTGGCTGGTGGTAGACCTGTCTTCTGACATAGCATACTCTGTCCCCATTTGCTGGAACGAGAGGATGTGCTCCGGCTGGACGAGCAAAACACCGCCAACATCTCGGCACATCTCTAGCATGCGACGGATGGATGTGGCTTGCGCGAGAGTAACCTGAAGGCTGCGGGAGAACGGCATCTGGAACACGACGCGATCGAGGAGTCCACCAAGCTTCGATGTCAACATCTGGAGCATCTGCTTTGATTGGGGCTTCGCCACAAGGACCCTCACGAGCCTGGTACCGTCTGCCATGGCTGAGGCCACTATTGGCACGATGACGGATGATTTCCCTTCTCCCATATTCAGCTGCATTACTGCATTCTTAGAGTCCGGAGGAGACCTCATGTGGGAGGCAATCTCTTCCTGGACATCTCGGATAGTGATGCGGCTTTCGACCTCCAACAGCAACGAGTCTGGGTATTCGAGGGGGTCCCAGTTCTTATGGCCGACGTTCTGGAGCTCGCTAGATAGGGCGGCGAGGTCGTTTCGGCGCACTGCCGAGACCATTCTCTCGGCGCGTTGTACGGCTGCCAGAGAAACGGCGTACCTGACGATGCGGTCCTTCCATCCAGGGGGGAGATCCTTCCATTTTCCCCTTGCGATACATCGAAGTAGAAACGAGGGAGAAAACCTTGGCCAGTAAGTCGAAAATCCGTCTATGGTATCCCTATTAGGTCCATGGCGCGCTAGGTTCAACGAGGAAAACATGTGGGTGTAGAGCGCGTCGCATATGATCGAGTAAAGCCCTTCAGAGTGACGCTTCTGATCGGCAAGGTAGACATCAAACATGCTACGGCTACCAATTTTCAGAGCTGAGCTTTTGAAGTTCCTCGACGCTAGGGAGTTGGCGCTCTGCCGCAAACTTTCAACGTAGTTCTTCTTGAAGGCAGCATCGGCCATGGAAATAAGCTGTTGGATAAGGGCGTTGAGAGGACCGGATGAGGAGTTAGGCTCAGTGAGCGTTGAAACTTCCAGGTGCTGTGTGCAAGCGTGATCCACATGTGAAATCACGAACAAGCCGAGCTCAGGTGGCGGGCAGCAGAACAATTGAGCCTTGCTGATGAAGCCTGGCCGATGGTTAACAGCCTGCCTTGTCTTAGAGGCTGAGCGCTTGACCTCCGGAAGCGGAGTAGAGTGTAGATGGCCTGATGGGGGTAAGTGATTGAATATTTGAGCGAGATATTGTTCTAGCTGGTAGTTATTGAACCAAATCTTGACATCGTTGTTGACAATGGCGGTGGCAGATTTGATTTTGATGTACGGCATCCACTCTGCCCTCTTCTCATGGCTGTCGAGATCCGGCTTGCTACATGGCCACTGGTCCCAAGCGCAATTGATGAAGGTATCGAGCTTCTCGCGGCGTCGATTTAGGTATTGGTCGTGGGTGCGCTTCCTTTCTATGTTCCCTTGGTTCTGGTTCTTGGAGGCCTGGTATTCGGGACTTTCCTGGAACTGGCAGTACATGCTGTTGGTGTTGAGCTTCCTGAAGAGGGCATCTTTATCAAAGGTGTGGCCGTGGGCAGGGACAAACTGGGAAGCTTTCGGAGGGTCGACCAAGGATATCGCATGCACGTTCAAAAATGATGCAACAAACTGGACAACGGGAAGATTGGCGCTCTTGGAGAAAGCAAGGGTCGACAGCCAGATCACGGCGTCGAACTTGTCAATGGCCAGTCTACCCCGGCTGAGGGCGTCATGGTAAAGCACCAGGTTTTGTCTCAGGACTTTGTGGTGAGAATCGAGCAGCCAAAGGGCGTCATACTCGGGCTTATTCTCGTGTCCCTGGAGACGGCCTGTTGTGTATTGTGAGCCAAGGACTGGGTCTCCCGCCGCGTCCTGCAAATACTTCCAAATCTGCCTGCTACCTCCTGTCATCTTGTGGGCCAGGTGGTCTCGGCCATGGATAATGTAATCTGCAATTAAGAAGGCGTTCCTCGCTGCTGTTGAGTCCTGGCCCATATCACGAGACGGGTACTCGCGATCCAGCTCAGTAGTGTGCTCCTCGGCGCCATACTGGGAGACCCTAAAGCCCGAAGACCGAATCTCATCCCTCCTGACGAGACAAGTCTGCATTCTCCCAAACTTTGGTGCCTTGACGTATTGGTCTGGATAAAAGAATGCTCGCCCTGTAACAGACTCGAACAAAGACGTCACAGCTCGGAAGAATCGGTTATGTTGCGCGAGGAATCCGAGATTAGAAGACCATGAGATGGACTGCATAACCTGGAGGTGCTCGGGGTAGAAATCCCTCAATGGTGTGAGGTCAGCTATCCTTTTTAGCATGCCGACATTGTCTTTGCTGAGCACGGGAAATGACTTGATCGCCGCCGAGTCGAGGATGTCCAGGGCCTGTTCAGTGCCTGTTCGCCCCGTCAGAGGGTCCGGTAGACAGAAGGACGTCAGGGCGTGAAGGTAGCAGATGAGAAGTTTACTCTCAAGACTTCCATTATCCACAAGTCTTCCTAGGCGAGTGTCCACGTCGCACGCGTGTGCGCGGGTGGCAGCATCCTTGGAAATGGACACTTTCATGTGAGACTTCGTGGAGGTAAAGGTAATGGGACCCTCGACTAAAATCGCCTTTCGATTAGTGTCGTCCGAGGCGCCCTTCAGAATCAGCTTATTTTCGAACCCGACCAGGGTTCCAATTTCCTGCTTCGTGTCGATGCTCATCCCGCGGAACTGCCGAGATTGGATAGAATCACTACCCTTTTCGAGATGGAAGGTGAGTTTAAGCTTGGGCAGCTCAATATCCAACAATGATCGGGAGGGGCGGTAGACTAGGTGAAGATTTTTCGGGTTGACGAGGGGGGAGAAGATCGCATCCATGTGCGTTGAAGTCTGGCTCGACTGGTTGAGAATTCTTGGGGCGACAAGGATTCGATCCTGTCCTTTCCTCAATTGCCACTCGCCATGGCTTTTGGCTACCAACTTCCAGGTACCATCGGATGCCGTCCAGGGATCTCCCAGGGGTCGGAACTCGATAGTATTGGAGGCGAGGTCGTACCAGTGGACATAGCCGGAAGTGAAATCCACGGGGAAGCCGTAAAGTCGTTTGGGGTCGACGAACTCCCAAGCTCGGCCATCCTTGACAGCCCTGACGAGTAGGTCACCGGTAGTTCCAGGGTCTTTGGAGAGACCGAAGTGTACCTCATGGCCCGCATAAAGCTTCTTGCTCGAGAAGACCATCCCGGGGACGTCACCGGGCATCACCTCAAGGGCAGAGCTTCCGAATAACCTTGTGTACTGTGGATGAGCTTCGTACTGGGCGGGAAGACGGTTCAGAGGAAGACCGTTCACGCGAAGTTCGCCCGTGACAAGGCAGTAGTGCACGACAAGGTTCTGGCCGCCGTTCCGGGACACGCTCTCTGCGGTGAGCCATGTCGCGCCGCCATATTGGGGTTTTATTGAGGTAGCTGCGGCCCAGTCAGAATCGGTGCGGTTGTAGGATACCCAAGAGTGTTTGATTGCGATGTCAAGGGCATCATTAGACTGATCCACAATGAGCCTGTAGAGGATGGGGTACGCGCGCACGCAGAGCTGCTGCCATCTCCAATACAGGATTGACTCAAGATCGTCAGTAGAGGAGTTGGGGGGGTAACACTCCTGGATAGTGATGCAGCATTGTATGAAATGGGTAGCGCCAGCTCCAGATTGCAGTACGAGATCAAGCACGTCCTCGTTTGTGTCGAGGGTGCCATGGAGGTTGAGCGAGTCCGCACATACAAGCGCGGCGTGTGCAACTCTGGATCGGAGCTTGCACTTTTCACCGTCGTTCACGCTGTCGACCCGACATTTGAGAACTTCAACCCAGTGTAGACCGATCTCTCGTGCCTTCGACAGATAGGCCATGGCTTCCCGCCTCAGGTCGTCGGAGGCGGCTAGTGACAGGATGCGGCGCGCGATAGCGATGTAAGAACCCAGTTCGTTGACACACCGCCAGTTATCTTCAATCCTTTCCGTTGCTTCACGCAGCCCCTTGAGAATCTGTTCGCCAAATAACCCAACGGAAAAGGGTATTTCATGGCTATCGCGATGCCATGGGACGTCAACCCCACGAAGGCCAGCCTGATGCATTGACTGGAGTATGACCATCGAAGTCTCGGGCTTCTTGAAGTCGACGCTTGGGGATGTGACCTGTAGAAGTATATTCTGCCACTGGATCCTGTGACCGAGAGGAATAGTACAGAGAGCCTTGTACTCGGTAAGGGACAGGTGGGAAGGACATTCGGATTGAGACGCCACCACGGTATTCGGCGACGGACCATCACACGAGATCGGAGGTCGGTGGATGAACTTCTGTATCGAGCTCGACTTGGACGGCAAACTGTACGTCATGGACCGGGCTAAGTCCTCCATCCCCTCGGTAGGCGATAATCTTCCCGTGAAACAACTCGCACTGGAGTCGTAGTAGTGATAACGCGAGGCATTTTTGTAAAAGAGATTCTCAACCTGGGATACAGAGCTGATCTCCTTTGACCTGTAATGTGTTACCGAATTCGGCTTGACTTTGGATAGTAATCCGATCCGGGCCACGCTTCTGCAAGGTAGGTAGGAAGTGAAATGGCGCGAGAGGTGGACGTTGGTCATGAGAGGGAAGTTCGAATTGATGCCAGGGGAAATCTCTTCGAGGTACGAGCACTTGAGTATGTCAAAGCGGATGAAACACGTTGCTTGACGCCATACACTGAACCACTTCGGAGTTTGGAGCTCGAATAGGACCGTTTTGAGCTCCAATGGTTCTAAGGGCAATGGCCACTCGTGGATAGAGATTGATATCCCTTCAGCGGTAACCCGTCGAGCGCATCTGGTGCACCAAGGTGCATGTTCGAGAACCTCAAAGCCGTCTCGTACCTGGGTCATCTCGTCACATTTGGTGATGCTAACCTCGTGCATAAGCTGCGAATACTGTGCCTTCTTACTCTTGAACTCCGCAACCTTGGTGTTCCTCTCTTGCCTAGCGCACTCCTCGATACGTTGGCGCAACGACTGGAGATTGGGTGATTGGTCAAAATACCTCACTGCAAAGGTAGTCGACATTCCATAGGATGTCCAGAAGTCCTTATTCACGCCGCGGGTTTTGCGCTTGGAGATGTATTCTTCGATAACACGGAGTTTTTCCATCTGCGATCGGAATGGGAGTATCAGTGATCGGAGGCGGACGCTATCGATGTCGGGATCGTAGTCGCGCAAGATAGGGAAGGCTCGGCAGGCCAGTTGGTCGCAGGCAACCCACAGTTCGAGGACGCCAAGGACCATCAGCGACCACGCCTCTGGGTTGCGACCACCGGTTGACTGAACAGTACTTCGGTAAGACTGCATGGCACGCCATAGATCCGCGCATGGGATTTCAGGATCCTCGGATAGTGCAACTTGAGACTTTTCATCTGTCCATTCTTGGAGGTCGGAAAGTGCGTTGTCCATGCAGGCGGCTAGGAAAGTAGGTGTCCCCAAACCACTCCAATTCGAAAATCTGATTTCTGCTAGAGGGCAGTGAGGCACAAACTCCCCTCGCATCGTGTTTCTATGTCGCTTGGAGATGCCTTCGATGAAGTCGTTGAGTCGAGGGAGGTTGGCGATAGTGTCTGCTTCGAAATCGAGGGAACGAAGAGGCTCGACGCTGACCTGGGACCTTTCGGCCTCGCGTTTAATGGAATCCCAGATTTCCTTCAGAGCTCCATGAGTCATGATGTGATGTACTGAGTGCTGGACCTGCTTCGGGAGTGGCTTCTCGAGCTTCAAGAGACGACGAGAAACCTTGGCCTTCATGACATAGACAAGATCGCACCACTCTGTGCATGTTGGATCTTTCATCAGAACAGGGCCTGCTTCAATAATGATGCGGGCAGCGAGAAAGATCGTGAATTGTTTGTAGAGGTTCCAGGCATCTTGCGCTTCTAAGCCTGATCGCAGAAATATCAAATGGATGGATACTCGGATTAGGAGCCACATGGAGGATCGACGCCAGGGAATCTTGCAGTTCTTCCACAACACCTCATCTCGAGTATGTTTGCATATGCTAGTAACGTCAGCCGCCTGGCCGTGAGGTAGCATAAATGCGACTAAGAGTTCCGTCACCATCATTGGGTGGGCGGTGTCTCGGATCTCTTCGTGAAACCGGCCATCTTTCTTCGTCGTCGGGATGGTCGATGGAACGACCTGTCCACTCATCCTCTCAAGGGTTCGTGATAAGGTCTCGATGAACCCTGAGTCGACCTTCTCGATCGGAATGCTAAGGGCAACTCCAGGAAACTTTCGTCGTAGGCGACCACTGGTACCTGTGACAGTATTGTTTTGTGCAGAGAGCTCAAACATCTCGAAGTAGAGGGAGTCATGGAGGCGGTAGGCGAGTATCCCGGCATTCTGATCGGCAACCTTGATGGGGATAGCGCGGACAGGAGGGCCTATACGCGTCAGTCAATCTCGTGTAGTTCACAGGGTCTCGTTCATTATCTGCTGGCCTACCGGTCTGACAAAGTTTGGTTAAGGCTTCTTGAAGCTCCACCGTGCTGATGGTAGCATCCCTACTTGCGGCAGCAAAATGATGGACGCGTATAAGATTCGACGTGGCGTTGATAGCTGCGTCGATGGCGGAACGCTGTGTAGCTGAAGGGCTTTCCAGGCAAGCTTTGAATGTATTCAACGCTTCCAAGACACAAGTGGCGAGGTGGTGTTCGAATTGTGCGTTGTTGTCGGCTTCCTGGGGTAACTTGGGAGGCAGGAAGACATGGTTGACGAGGTACATCCACTTTAGGGATTCGTCGGAGCAGGACGCCATGTCGAATGAATCCCGGATGCTGTGGAGGTGAGATACGATTTAGGGTGGTGTAGAGGTCCAGAGAGGATAGCAGTGGTGGGTGGAAAGGGAAGGGTAATATGCAAAGTTGTCAGAATGCGAGAGAAGGTCTTATCCATATATTCCCAAGACTACTAAAAGAAGGCATGGAACAGGAACCTAAGACATTCATTGCGGTAGGAAGTTATGGAGCTTTTAAAAAGGAATCTAGGTCAAAAGGGAAGGCACCGTAGGCTGCATCAGCCGGACTAGATTTGTAGCTCCTTCCTAGTATGAATGTTGGAAGTGAAAATGGAAAAAGAGGCCCGTTGTCCATTCTACTCTCTGCGGGAGGGAAATAGGTATCCCATAGCACTTAATTCCTTGTATCTGAGAAAAGAAGGAGTCTTATCTCGGCAGTGGGTGTTTGTTGGCCTGAAGGCCGGCCCATTCTACCCACATGAAGGTGATTGTGGCGATGCCCAAATGGATAAAGCTCCTGGCCAACTCAGTTCTCGGGCTCCTGGCCTATTGTCATTCTTTGGCAGCCAACAGACAGGGCCTACCGTGAGGATAATACGGCACCAACTTTATCTATATTATTTTATTCGATCACCGAGGGAAGTTTGAATATGTGTTTGCTGTCGTACTGAGAGCCAACTCTCGCCATCCAACTCATCCAACTCATCCAACTCGGGAACTGGACCAGGTAACGAGTGGGGGTCATGAATGGGGTCACTGTGGGGGTCACATAGACTCAACCGTCCACGCCCACCAAGGGGAATGTTGTTTCTTGAAAGCTATCCTTCGGTAAGGGTATCAATATCAGTTGTACCTTTTTTAGTAGCTGGTATTCTATCCGATCCCTTCGCCCTATTTCTATGAGGAATTGACAGGTCCGTCTTTGTTTATGTGAACAGGGTTTTAGAGATGGTGTTAGTGCGCATGTTCAAACAAGGAGCCTGCCACGGACTAGACTACCGAATATTTGGCCTTCGCATCCATCTATTCACAACTAGGGACACGGAACATCACGGAAGAACAACAATGCCGGTAAGTTGCATGAGCCCCAAATCCTCTTCCCACAAATAGGTCAGTTTCTTTTTCAAGTATTCCCCTTCCATCTTCACTCCCTTCACTCCCAACCAAAAGCAGCCTAGGAAAATCATCGCTCCCAATACCACAATCCCTGATAGAGCCTACTGGCATCATGCCTCCAAAACGGAAGGCGAAGAGCCCGAAGCGGGCTCGATGGTTCCCAAGCCCACCTAAGCCAAAGAGAATGCGCCAAACGGAACCAAGCCCTTCTGCCGCGGCGGAGACTCGCCAGATGGAGTCACGCCCTCCCGCCCAAGAAGAGAGACCCCAAACGGTGGTCCCGGAGAACCTCGAGTATTGTATGGTCATGATTCCCTTGCCCGCCACTATAGTCAGATGAAGCTAACTGAAAACCCTTCATTATTTCAGATTCAAGCTCAGATTCGAGCTCAGGCATGTCGACCATCTATAACGTCGTCCCGCAACCTGGGCAACCTGGGCAACCTCCGCCACCTCCGAAACCTTCGCGTCGAGCGGGTAGCGCTACGTCTTTCCCCTGCGGGTATCACCCTGGCGCCAAGGTAGAAACAAGGGATAGCGAGCCTTCCCATGCTGCTACCCGAGGCCCTTCTGCTGGAGAAGATGAGTCTGAAGACTACTACGAGGGTCTGTACACCGCATCTTCGCGTTTTTCTTGGTTTCTAGACCTAACTGGGAGCCACCACGATTCTAGATTCTGATGCCGTCAACACCGAACCGGATGATGATGACAACGAGGGTTCGTGCATAAGTCTTTCGCGATATTCTCGCTTTAAACGGCAGATAACTGATCCAATTTATATCGTAGAGTACTACTCAGCCTCGAGCTCCGAAGAATCCTCTAGTTCAGAGGATTCGACAAGCCACTCCTCCCACGAACATCAGCCGTCTAGCCCCGCCGCCGATTCACCCGGGACTCCAGATAGGGAGCAAGAGTGCGTTACCTGCGGGGAAGTGTATTCCCCTAACCACTTCACCCGTCGTAGACGTGCCAAGGAACCAATCCGCAAACACTGGTTGACATGCAACACCTGTGAGCGGAAGCAGAAAAGGATGGGCAAGGAGACTTTCGACCGGCTGTACGGCCGGGGATCTGAGGAGTTCGTAGACGCCGCCGAGTATTCTGGGAGCGAGTACGACGAGGACTCGGAGAAAGGGTGCAGTGATGGCTCTGAGAGCGATTAGATGTGTGGCTAGGCAGTGGCATTACATACGAATGTTGGTGCCGCTGTGGCTAGCTGCTCCCATCACCTTGGGGGGATGGAAGGACGATCGGGGATACTGTCACTGATTTTATAGGAAGGAAAGGAAGAATCCTAGAGGCGTTGGAGCAAGGCGTAAACGGGGACATGTTTGTGGATTGAGGTTAGGGATTGGGTAAATGCAGCCGTTTATCAATAGGAGCATTGAAACTTGTAACAACATCCCCCATCCATCAAGTAAAACATCCTATGGTGCATAGACGGCTCCGGCTCCGGGAGTGATTGTATCCATAGTGAACTTCAGCATGGTATTTTTGGTGTGGTAGGAAGGAAAACGATATCAAGAGGTTTGTGAGATGTGCCTGTCCTCCTTGGGATTTCTGTGTACAAGTTGTACCCAAGGCACATTGTGTATAGTGGAACATCCTCTAGTGAATCCGACGATGTCATCATAACACACCTGCGGCTTGGAGCTCTCTCATCAAGCCGCACCAAAATACTTCACCCCAGCCGCATTTGAGTGATTGGGGCTCAAGCCCATAGGTCCAAATATTCACCACCTTCCCACTCCATTCCTTCCAACCCTCTTCCTTTCTTCTCCTGCACCCATCCATGCACTGAACACAATCACGCTAGAAAAGATCTCACAAGTCTGAATCCAGGCAGCCAGATCACCTAATCAAGGGAAACCAATCTCATCATTGGGAGATTGTGATGAATCAAGACATAGAGGGTATGGAAGGCGGCACCAAGGCTGCGGAGAGCGTCCAAGGAGAGGGTCCTGTCAACGACGCCTCTACCTCTGTTACCAACGACCTTGCTGTCGGTCCCCAGAGCTCCACGACGGCCCAAGGTACGTTACCCTTACCCAATGATCTAGAACCACTTTAACCTCTCACCCTCAGAAACAGACCCCGACCCCGTCTTCTCAGTCCAGGCCCTGAAATCCCCCGGCCGTACCACGACGACTTCCAAACCCCCGGAGGCCCTGAACCCCCCTGTCCCGGCTACAGCTTCCATCCGCCCTGCTTCTGCAAGGACCTCCCCGTTGTGGGCCTTGCCACCGGCTCTAGCGGCTGCCTTCGGGCGAAACACGCCCATTTCTACAGCGCCGTCGACCGTGAGACACACCACAAGATCCGCCCCCCGACTGCCCACCACGCGACCGGCTGTGCCTAACGGTATGCGCTATTGCAGCAGATGCCGCGCTTGGCAAATGCTACACCAGTTTACCCGATCCTCTCGGCCATACGGCACGATCCGAAGCGATTAGAAATCGTGTAACGAATGCAAGCGCCGGGACCAGCGACGGGTTGATTCGCTGTTGACTGCCGAGGAGTTTAACCACTTGTATCAAAGTGGCCCCTCTCCCCCCTAAATCCGACGTTAAATGGGACGGAGGGTGGCGACGATGATGATGAGGGCTAGGAGGAACGTATCGGTGGAAAGAAAGACATAAGGTGCGTTTTTGACACCATTGGTACCACCCCTGTCGTTTCTTCTCTATCCGCGTGCCGCGGTAATCAATTGCTAATGTGGTTTCCCGCAGGGCACAGGAAAGCTGAGATAGGGGGAATCATCGGAACGATCGGTTGGGGTATATCTTGCCACTGGAAAGGAGATCGGAGAAGCAATATCTGGGAGGGAGTATCCGGGACAAAAGGGAGTGCGAGTTAGTTCTGGGTCCAAGACCAGCCCTATGGGTAGTAAGATGAAATTAATCCAATTGGCGTAGCCCTGATGCCCTCTTGTATGTCTCCATAGTTGTATTTTTCTCTCCATGTCGTACGTACCAACCAGGGCTTTTCCCAAGACAAGGCCCTCGTTTCCTTAGTCGGCTTTCAAACAGCTCCTACTAAGGCTAGAGAGCTGGACTAGGACTGACCTCCAGAATCCCGCCGCCGTGGCCAGTTTGTTTGCGAATATCTAGAGGTTTACGATCAAAGGGATCATATCCCAAGGGAGGTATAAGGCAGGATGAATGGACATAGAATAAGCGGGAGCAGCAGAGTAACGCTGTACATGTTTTACCGCACCGGCTATTTAGACTCGGGAAGGGCCTCATAACCCTTCTCGAACTCGTCAAAATCAACGACGCGCCCCTCCCGCCTCGCCGTCTCCGCGGCAAAGACAAGCAGGTGCGAGTTCAGAATCTCCCCTGGCGTGACTCCCAGCTCGGCCTGGTCATTACTCGCGACCGAGGCGACGAAGGCGCGAGCGAGGCCCATGTCGCCGCCGCCGTGGCTGCCGCCATCCAGGGCCGGGCTGTGGGTTGTCTTGGTGCGGGTGAGGAAGTCGAAGACAGTCTTTGCGTGTCAGTTGGTGGTCGGCCAATTATCGTGAACTTGGTACAATAGGAGGAAGACATGAAAAAAAGGAAGAGAAAAGAGGGGGCCGGGGGGTTGAGACATACAAACGACACCATGTCGCCGATCAATTCACCCTTGGTCCCGTGGATCCGGGTGCCACGGTTACATTCGGACTCGGTAACTAGTGAGTCCAGTTGGTTAGTAAGAGAACAGTATGAAGAAGAGGATACACAACTTACAGGCTGACATGGTCATGCTAGCTGTCACGCCGCCCTCATACTCGATGTTGACGACTTGGTGGTCCACCACATCGTTATCACACTCGTACACGCAGTTTCCGTACGCCGTCGTGTTCAGGGCTTCGGTCACGTTCTCAATGTCAAGGACGTCGGCATCGACGAAAAGACTCGCCCACTGGTAGATAAAACGGGTTAGATGGGCGTGACAGAGCCAAACCGTGCTTGGGAGGGCGGTAGTGGTAGGCCCACGTACATTTCTTTTGGAATTTTTGTCGCTCAGCGGGTCAACGTAGACCTTCTTGGCACTCCATACGCAGTCGGGCTCGGTCGGGCAGCTGAGGCACTTGGTCGCTGACCCAGCCTCGGCGGGCTTGCGGGACTTCTTGAAGTGGCCGATGGAGCCGAAGGAGCTCACCTTCTTCGGCCGCAAGCCTGAGAGGTAGAACGAGAGGATGTCGATGTCACTTCGACATACATTAGTCCCGTTCTAGTACAAATACGAACTTCGAACCACAAGAACCTGGTGATCGGGACGGCGGAGAGACATACTGGCAGCATTTTGTCATCAGCGCAAAGGAGCAGTCGGCCTCCTTGTGCCAGTTCCCGCGAACGAACGAGTGGGCGAAGTGCTGGTTGCCGACAGGCTCGATGTGCTGAATGTTGATGATTTCACCCAGGGCACCGGAGTCAATGACCTCCTTGACGGCGGTGTTGTAAGGGGAATACCGAAGGACTGCGGGATAGATCTCTTGTCAGGTCGTCATGTCCACCGACAGAGGTCGATTTGGGGAAATAATAGGCATACCATGGCCAATTCCAAATACGGGGTTGTTCGGAGACGCATTCACGTCTTTGATCATCTTCAGGCAGTCGGCGATAGTAGTGGCCATAGGCTTCTCGCAGAGGATGTGGTAGCCCAGCTTCGCGAAGTCTGCCACGGCCTCGGCATGAAGATGATCCTTTTCTCGTTAGCAGCTATAGATCCGAAAAGAGCCCACATGGGGAGAAGGGGCCTTACGAGTACGCCAATAATGACGGCATCCGCAATCCTCCCCTTAGCGGCTAGGTCCTTCCATGTGCCGAACTGGTTCTCTTCCGGGATGCTTGAGAGAGAAGTGATACACATTAGCTGTGCACGCTTATCCGGTGGGGCTAGTGGTCCATGGCCATGTCGAACCTGTGTATCTCGGAGAGGACCCTCCGCCGGCGTTTAATGGGCTCGGCTACCCCTACGACCTTCGCAAGTTCTGGATACCTCAAGGCATACCCGGCGTATGTCTAGGCATTTTGATCAGTCGAAAGATCCGGGAGGGGCGGGGAGAGCTGAAGCGGGGCGACTTACCAAGCCTCGATGGCCAGCACCAACGACAACAATGGTCACAGGCTTGCCACCACTGTCGTGAGCTTCTGTGATCGTGGACGGCATCTTTGACTTCTCTGTGCGCAAATGGTCTGACAAGCCGGCCAAAAATTACGGCGAGTCCTGGTGTGCGCTCTCAGTTCTTATCAACGGTGTTGGGCCTCCTATAACTAGAGCTGGGCCGGAATGGTGCAGGGGGAAGCTACCCGTTTCGGAAGCTGCTATCTCGTATTAATAGAAGGATCCT
The DNA here is from genome assembly GCA_900312665.1 of Cephalotrichum gorgonifer. Taxonomy (NCBI): domain Eukaryota; kingdom Fungi; phylum Ascomycota; class Sordariomycetes; order Microascales; family Microascaceae; genus Cephalotrichum; species Cephalotrichum gorgonifer. Next base: position 474,684 of record ONZQ02000005.1, on the reverse strand, counting down.
TATTGGACCACGACGCCATTTCATGTTGTAGAGCGGGGCTGGCGCGGAGGCCACGTCCGGCCACACGACATTAGTGCTTTTTGTTTTAAATCGGGAAGTTTCCATTCACATTGCTACGTTACACGCACAATCCCCATGATGACGCTATCCTAATCGGAAGGGCCGAAAAGTGGCATATTTGTTCTTCCATAAATGACAGCCTCGGATCGTCTCGACTGCGAGACTCCGGGCCGGCGCCTCCAGCAATACACAAGCGAGTTTATACAACATCGATTTTTTTTTCTATTTCGATTTTGCCCAATTAAGGCTAGCAGATTAGTAGACATATGCCAGTAAAGATAAGTTGTTCTGCCCTTTCACTTATAATTATGAAATATTATCAACTTGGTTATAGAGATTAGTTTAGGAGACTTGAATTACGAGGTCTATCAGACCCGAATTAGCAGAGATTTAGAAGACCTGACTTGTAAGGCCTATTAGACTGCTATCAATGTGGGTCTCATAGACCTCTGTTGATTTGGGTCTTTATATACCGATGTAAATTTGGGTCTCATAGACCTCACAATTCCGGGCGATGATTTGCGGTCGTGCATGGCACAACCAACGAAGCAAAGCTCTCCGAAGCAAGCGCCAGTTGCAACGCGTCAAACTCAATGCAACTATACAACATTGAACTAATCTAGAATACAAGCCACCCTCCGCAACTACTCTAAAACCAGCCCAGTCGCGGCCCCCCGAGCGACCACCAACGACTAGCACAATAGATCACCCCTCCTGAACATGAAATGACCGTCGCGAGCAGCAGCACTCCACCAGTGAGGATTCCCTGGTTGAAGAACCCGATCCCGCCTATGTTATCAGGCCTCTTCATGCTCGGCAGCTGTGCCAATGCCTCGCGGTCTAGGGCCGTGAGGTCGCGTGGGGAAGCGCTCAGTAAGACGTTGGATACTCGACTGGAGGTCTCTGTGGGTGTTATGTATTGCGGTCTTGGCAGAGTGAAGTCTGACGTGCGATACCGAGCGCCGGAGGCGCCCGTGGGCTTTCCGATAGGGGATACAGGGCCGACTTCTCCCTGTTAGTGCTGGCTCCGATTGTGTGGGGCAGGCATACTTACAGAGGAGGACTGGTGGTATGTGGTTCACGAAGCTTGCTTCCGAGTCTAGGAACTGGCAAACGTACTTGGCCGTAGCCGGCGTAGTAAAGACATATGCCGCCGAGAGCCTTCCGAGTCTGTGCTGTGCGTTAGAGATTCCGTGCAATGGGCTGATATGGTCGTCGGTACTGACTTCTTTGTCATGTCGATTGCATCGTCCACGCTCGTCACAGCGTGAATGGCAAGACAGGGCTCCCTAAGCTTCCGCCCGAGCAAGAATGATTCCCTGCCGTCATTAGAACCTAGCGTATCGCACTGATCATAGACCTTCCCTTACCTATTCTCGATATCCAAGACCACGCCGCCCTTCCCCATCGAGACAACGCTCACAAACCCCTCCTTGGTAACTTCTTCCAGGAAGCTCTTCCTCCGGCGATTCTTCGACGACCCTACATCCTCCAGGACCTGGACACAGGCCTGCGTAACGGCAAGCAGAAACTCCTTCTTCACCCACTCGTTCACAAATACAATATCCGGGGAGTAGGGCGAGGTGCTGCGCAGGGCGAAGCGAGCCAGGACGAGGGCGCGCGCCGCAGCCGGGATGTTAGCGTCGCGCTCCACTACGGCTGCGACGAGGTGGTCTGGGTGGGAGACGAGGTTATTCGCGAGTAGCTCCTCGGAACCATTCTGTTGGACGCGGAGGTGCCGGTGCGCGAGGTCCGCGGGCTGGACCTTTGTAGTGCTGACGTGGAAGATGTCGGGGTCTAGTGCCCCTCCAATGAGCCCGAGAACCAACGGGGGCGTCTCGAGCATGGATTGTTCTAGCTTTAAAAGAGGGTGCGACTGGTTAGTTCTGCGCGTTTCTCTTTGGAGTAGACAAGCACGTACCTGGATGACGACACAGTTTCCGGCTGCAAGGGCGGGAGCTACCGCACTAACAAGAGAGTGAAAGAAGGTGTGCAGTGTAGGCTCGACAACCACTATCCCCACCGGCTCCCTCGCATGAGGCGCATCTCTACCAGCCGCGATCGCGTATTCGTCTTCGAGTAGCTTCTTCGCGTCGAGGGATGAGTACACCTCGGCTAGACACCGCATCGCGAGCCAATACTCAACCTTGACCTCCGACGACCGGTGGGCGGTATCCCGCGTAATAGCCTGCTGTATATCGGAAGCATTCTGCGAAAGCACGTCGTGCAGCTGTTTCAGCTGCTCTTTAGCGTAGATGGGATTATGGAGGCGGCCGTCTATGGCCGCTGAGCGGACGTTGCTATATGGTCGAGGCATGGTGGTTTGTGGCTCGCGCCGAAGAGGTGAGCCGGTCCGGGGATGGGGAAGAACTTGGTGTGGAGCTGGTTTGCGAAGAAGGTCACATAGGCGTGGGCAGAGGAGGAGCCATGTAGTAGTGTAGCTCCACGCCCCAAGCTCGGGCGCCGTTCCTGTGGGGCGGAACCGAGACCCGAGACTTAGCATTTATTCTTCAGGTTGGTCCGTGTGGGGAGGACCCACTCCCCCCTCCCCCACATCCCGACACCCACCTCCCGACGGGCAAGTCCGATATTGGTGACCCCTGTTTCCGGAACACAGCCGAGTTCGAGACAGGAAACCCAATCCAACCCGATCCCGTGATTCGAATGATTAAGGGAATTGACGGGCCGCCGTCTATCTCGCTCAACGCCCTCCCGCCCCCCAGGGAAAATCGCAACTTTCTCGCCTTCACACGCGCCATGTCTTCCACAAACACACAAACCCGCACCGCGCGGACGGTCCTCCAGGACTACGAGCTCCACCACTCTCCCGCGCCGGCCCACGTCAGAGAGCCCAGCGCGGAGAACGACGTCAGCCAAAGACCTGACTCACCGCCCTGGGAGACGACCTACAGACGAGTGCCGCCCTACCGGCCGGTCGACACGAACCTGGACCAGTCGCAGAGACGGGTCTACACAAGCGGGGTTGAGCAGGTCTTCATCGGGACTATGTTCACGGGTGTTTTTACTGTTGCGGTGAGTAGTGGCACCCGCGACGAAATGATTCTCCGACTGACGAGGTGTAGACGGCGGCGAAGGCTTGGCATGGGACAGTTGGGAGGGTAAACGACAGGATCTTTAGATACCAGATTGGAGGAGAATACTAGGCATCCCTCGGCTCTTCTTAAATGATTCAAATCAAGGAATTGTTTTGATTATAATAACTATGCTGCCGTTTATCCTAAGGTTTCTAAGACGAGGCCCTCACGCCACCCATCGTCCCAAGGTCCTCCTCCGTCTTCCCACCAGCCGTCTCGAACGCCTCACACGGCTGCAGAACGTACAGCATCCTCGCCCACTCCGTATCGCTCATGTTCCTCCACGCATGCATCGTTGCCCTCTGCACGCAAATGTCCCCCCTCTTCATGACCCTCGTCTCGCCCGAGTCCAACACCAACTCCACCTCGCCCTCGATGACCACCCCGTAATCTAGGCTGACGGTGCGGTGCATGGGCGAGGTCACGCCGGGAGGCATGTCCACGTAGCGGAGTACGCTGCCGCCTGAGACGGTGAGCCCCGGTGGGCTCGCTAGGAAGTCCTTGTACACGGCGAGGTCGGCGTCGGAGTTTAGTTTGGCGGGGAAGGAGTTGGTGACGTAGCACTGCGCGAAGGCGGCCTCCTTGTTGGGCAGCTCGTAGAAGGGTGCCGAGGCAGCGAGGGAGGTGTCGACCGTGGCCTTCCCCTCACTGTCGTGGGTGGTGATGTAGCGCAGTGGCGTGCGGAGCTTTCCCTGGAGAGCCATCTTGACGTAGTGGGGGTGCTAAAAAATTATGCTGTGAAGACAATTGGTTTTTTTACTATGGTGGTTAGCTGAGTTTCTTTGGACTAGAGGTGATCGTTCTATAGCTATCTTTTGAAGCTTGAAGCTCCGGGATGTGGAGTTGTACAGCGGGACCCACGGACCCCGCTCCGCACAACGTGGAGCCGGGCACCGAACGGCGAGCTCGGCAGCTCGCAGGCAGCGGGTGTCACTGGGGGAGCTCCGAGCTCTGAAGTGCGAGGGGTAGCTACGGGCCAAAGCAGCATCTTCTCCTCCATAAGAACTCCGCCGTCTATTCCCATGATGCTCTTTTCTAGAGGCATCGACCACTAACACCTCGAATCGCCTACTGGTACCCACTCACAAGAGCCAGGAACGAGATGGCTTCGCCAGACTACTCCCACCATTTCTCCATCCGGAACATCCCCTTCGGCATCGCCTCGGGAAAGGCCCACCCGGAGCCACAAGTAGCGACCCGTATCCAGAACACTGTGCTCTTCCTCGCCGACCTCAGCTTTGACAGCCTGTCTCCAGGAGAAGCACAAGATGTGTTCCGCGACTCGTCCCTGAATCCCCTGATGACGTTCCCGGGGTCCGCCCACATGGCCATCAGGGACTCCATACGTGCCCGGTTCGACAAGGGCGGGTTCGGTGCGTTCCCGGAGGGGAGTATGGAGGACATCGCACACGTACAAGTGCACCTCCCGATCCAAGTCAGTGACTTTATCGGTATGTCTGGCCCAGCCCCCAGAAGCCTTTTCAAAATGCTGAATCATGCTGTCCAGACTTTTCGTGCTCTCTTGACCACGTCCAGAACGCGGGGCGCATTGTGATTAACGACGACAGCCCACCGCCCGGCTTCTTCCACTTCCCCATCGGCTACCAGGGCCGTGCCTCGTCAGTCGTCGTCTCGGGGACGGACATCGAGAGGCCAGTTGGGCAGTATAGGAGCCCGGCAGGGGATAGCACGGTGGTGACGGCGCCGTCTGCCCAAGTTGACTACGAGCTCGAGTTCGCCGCCGTGGTTGGGAAGCCGCTCTCGAGGGGCAAGCGACTCAATGCCACCGATGCGGACGAGCATATTTTTGGATTTGTACTTCTTAATGATTGGAGCGGTATGTATCTATACCCTATACCCCTGAAGGAAGCGCGGTGAGACGACCGACACTAATGTCGTGTACAGCCCGCGACATCCAGGCTCTCGAGATGAGGCCGCTCGGTCCCCTGAACGGAAAGAACTTCGGCACCACAATTTCACCCTGGGTAGTCACCAAGGAGGCGCTCAAGGACTTCACGACCCCGGGCCCACCCCGCAGGGTGCCAATCCCCCGCTACCTCGAAGACCCCGAGAACACAACCTACCGCGTCCGCCTCCGGGCGGAGATCATCTCCGGCGGGAAGCCCACCGTCATTGGGGAGGCGGACGTTCAGTCGATGTACTGGACGGCCCGGCAGATGCTTGCGCACGCGGCGAGCGCGGGGGCGGCGCTCCGGACGGGGGACCTGTTGGCGACGGGGACGGTGAGCGGGGCTGTCGAGGGGAGCAGAGGGTGTCTCTTAGAGGTTACAGAGGGGGGCAGGTTGCCTGTGAAGTTGGAGGATGGGACCGAGAGGAGGTATTTGGAGGATGGGGATGTGGTGAGCCTAGCGGGCATTGCGGGCGACGAGGGCAGCGGGATTGGCTTTGGGGAGTGTGTTGGGAAGTTGGTGCCGAGTCGCCCACTAGAGAAGTGACGGCAGTGTTTGTCAATACGATCTACCTCCTTTTATATGGTATTACTCGTCATAGTTGGTGGTTGCTTCGCATCGTTCGCCTAAGTATCTCGTCAGGACATGTGTGAATGCTTTTACGCAGCAGTAGGTTGTCCTTAAACTGTATAACAAGATGATCTGTAGAATTTGTCGTACAGGAGAATAGCAAATGCTTGTTTATGAGGAGAAATAGGTGCTATAGATGGACCTCATTTAAATGTGACTACTCAAGCTTCCTAGCCTGCGATAGATCCTCCACGCCTCTTCCCTCCTCCGTCCTCACATCCAACACCCCATAGATCGGAATCTCTGCGAGTCCCGCAGCAATATGATGAAGCGTCGGCAGCGACTTTTCGTCCCCAGTCTGGATATCCACTCTTCCGGTCTCCCCGCGGAGCCTCCTTTCCACCACGCGCTCGGTGGTAGAGCCGTCGCTGCCGATGAAGACTGGGTACTCAGCGTCAGCGACACCGCGCTGTCCGACAGTGGGAATGTACCGGTAGGTGATGAGACCGTCCTCTTGCGGACCAGGCACCTTCCCGAGACCCTTGTCCCCGTTGGCCGCGTCTTCGTCTTTCAGGCCCTCCAGTGTCATGGAGATAAAGCGCGTGCCCCGCCAGCTACAGCTAATCGCCGTCGAGTCTCTGGTCTTCGTCACGTCAATGTCGCAGAACACCTTGGGCATCCCCAGCTCCTCCCTCCCGGTGACAATCGGATCCGCCAAGCTCTCAAACAAGATCGGAAGGAAGGACCCCGAGACGGTGCCCCCGGTCTTCTTCACATACTCCACCCCGTGGATCCACAGGCCGAAGAAGTTATACCCGCCTCCCCCGAGCCACCCCAGCTTGTCGAGCTGCGTGCACATGAAGGTCGCCTCCGCCACGGTCCCCGGCGCCGAGAAGCGGAAGGACGCGGTGGGGAAGAGTGTGCGGAGGTAGGTGGCCGAGGTCCTGAAGCGCACGGAGTGAGTCGCAAAGGTGGTGTGCCGGGAGTCGAAGGGGTGGCCGTGGTGGGTCTGGCGTGGGCTGACATGCGGCCCGAAGGAGAGGGGCTGGCGAAGGATGGTGGGCGACTTGGAGGAAAGGTAGGTGCGCAGGGAGTGCTTGGAGGCGTACCATTCGTCGTGGCCGTAGTTATAGCGTGTGAATTCCATGACTGGGCAGGCTATTAGTGTCGGGTAAAGAGTGCGCGGTTGGGAGATGAGGGGGCTCACTGTTAAACTTTGCGCGGTTCTCGTCGTTGAGGTCGGCCCCCGCTATGCGCGTGAACTCCTGGATCCTGTGCGCCCGCTCGTCCCTGCACTTCTCGTAGAGGGGAAGCCGCTCGGGAACTTGGTCGGCTGTGGTGCCTCTGGGCAGCAGGGCGGCAAGGGATGCTGCATCCTCGAGGGCCACGCCGCCTCCCTGGCCCTGATCTGTTATACGTTAGGTATGCAGCTTTGAGGTTCCAAGACGTCAGGGACGGTAATGTTTCAGAACTTACGGGGCAAGAAAGGATGGGCGGCGTCGCCCAGGAGAACTACCCTCCCCTTGAACCATGTGGGGATATGCGCCATATCAAGTAGACTCCACACCTTGAGGGAGCCGACATCCGTCATGTCAAGGAGAGCTCGGACTACTGGACCGAACTCCCTGTACGTCTCCAGCAGCGTCTCTTTGCTCGTGCCTCGGTTCCAGCCTGGACAGCCAGTCAGTAAACATTGTAATACCCGGAAATGGAAAGAGACCCTCACCCTCTCCTCTCGAGGCGGACAGCTCTGCGGGGTGGATCGCGACAAAGTTCATCATGGTGTTGTCGTTGCAGGGGTACATCACCAGCCGGCGGTCATTGCCGTACCATATCGTGACGTAACCCTCTCGCGCCGCGAGATGCTCCGTCTCTAGGTTCGCGCGAATCTGCTCGTGTGGCACGAGGAACCTAAATGCTGATTTTCCCGAGCTAAAGGGTCTGATATCATCTCCGGTTACGACCTTCCTCGTTACGGACTGCGAGGGGGTTAGTATGGGCTCTACTCCATTCTAGGGTGATCGCGCCTACACTGATGCCATCAGCTCCGATAATCAAGTCACCGGAATACTTTGCACCGCTTTCGAGAGTGATGGTGGCATTCTCTGGGTCCACCTCGGCCACCTTGCTCGACTTGTGCAAGACAGCAGGTGGCCCGCTTCCTTCATCACTAGTCGCAACTCTCTTGAGCTCGTTGTGCAGTCGAACACGATGAGTTAACACCCATTTCTGTAAGAGAAATTAGTTAGTTCAGAGAGTGTGTGTGGGTTGTTTTTTTTGGGGGGGTTTGGGTTTGGGTTTGGGTTTGGGTTTCATTCCACACATACATGTTCCCAGATCTTGAGCAGCTCCGTCATCCGGATGTCTAGGCGCGGTGTTCCATCTTGGTTATACTCGGTAAACTAACCCTTCCTTAGCATGGAAGCAAATTTTTTAACCTGGCAAGTGAAGGCCTACCCCATGCACTGGGTTCGCACCGAAGGTCTCGGGGAAGATGCCGAAGTGGCGGAGAAGGCCGTGGGCGTTTGGGGCGAGGTGCAGCGCGGCTCCCACCTCTTCGGCCAGCTCAGAACGCTCGAATAACTGCGGCCATCTTAGCCCTTGTGATTGAAAAAAGCACGTTGCAGTTGTAAAGCGCTCACCGTCACTTCATGGCCCTCCCTCCGGAGCCCAACCGCGGCCATGAGGCCGCCGATGCCTAAGAACATGAGCTAGTTGCCACAAACCACTAGCACGGGATATTCTCCACCCACCTGCCCCAACAATGAGAACCTGAAGTGGTTTTTCGGCCATGGCGCAGTCTCAACACTTCCCGATCACGACAATTGGAATCAGAGCTTCCTCCCAGCTTCGATCCTCGACGGAGGTCCCGTGGAGATAAAGGAGTCTGGGTCTTCCCCGCATAGCTGCAGAGCTGATCAGCTGCA
>ONZQ02000005.1:387586-466102 GCA_900312665.1 Cephalotrichum gorgonifer | reverse complement strand
AAGGAGGGGTGGGTCGGGCGACTTGGATGTGCCACTCCCGGGCGGCTCGGCTCCACCTCCCGACTTGGGGAGGGGCGGGGCTGTTCCGAAGGGGGGGTGCAAACTGCGGGGAACTTTCTCCAACTTGCAAATGTCTTATACGATATACAGTAGGATATATTTTTTTTCCGGCCCATATCCATTCGAACCCCTCCATTGCGTCTGAAAGCAGCGGGCTCTACTTCTAGTGTCGTGACATCCCCCCAGCAAACAAACATGCCAAACGAAATTAGAGACATCCGCACGGTCGACAAGACCTCGTTCCCGTACATTTTCGAGCAGAATGTGACGGTCGAGCTCAAGGCGGGAAAGGGCGTCGTCCGTTGCAATATCTACCGCCCAAAGACCTCCGACCCCGTCCCGGTGCTCGTCACCTACGGTCCTTATGGTAAAGACATCCACTACAAAGAGTGAGCCCGCCACTACTACCCACTGAGTCTGAGCAGCTTCCGGACTAACCTCCGCAGCTTCCACGCAAAGTCCTTCTCCGAGGTGAACCCCCAGCACAAATCCGCCCACTCCGCCTGGGAAACCCCCGACCCGGCCTTCTGGACCTCACACGCCTACGCCGTCGTCCGCGCCGACGAGCGCGGGCTGGGCCAGTCGCCTGGGATGCTTGACCCCATGTCGCGCGGCACCAGCGAGGCCTTCTTCGACGTCGTGGAGTGGGCCTCCGACCAGCCCTGGTCCTCTGGTAAGGTCGGGCTCCTGGGGATCAGCTATTATGCGGGGAGCCAGTGGCGGGTTGCGGCGAGGAAGCCGAAGGGACTCGCGGCTGTGATCCCGTGGGAGGGTATGTCGGATTATTATCGAGACAGAGCGAGGCACGGTGGAATCTTGTCGAACGCGTTCATCAAGTTCTGGTGGGACCGGCAGGTTATTACGAACCAGTACGGGAGGCCGGGGCGCGCAGCGAGGAATTGGGGACCCGATACCATTGAGGGGGACCTGCCCGAGGAGGACCTTGCCGCGAACAGGAACGACCAGCTGGTAGATGACCAGAATAACCAGTTCCGCGACCAGGAGTACTACGCCGCCAAAGAATACGACATGTCCGACATCGAGGTCCCACTTCTTTCCGTCGGTAACTGGGGTGGGATCCTGCTACACCTGAGAGGAAACATCCAGGGGTATGCCCATGCTGGATCGAAGCTGAAATACCTCCGCATGATCACGGGGCGTCACGACCTGCCCTTCTACTACGAGGAAGAGGTCGAGGTGCAGCGGAGCTTCCTTGACGCGTTCCTGAAGGGGGACGACAGGGTTGGTTGGTCGGTTCCTGGAAAGATGCCTCCCGTCGACCTCGTGCTGCGGAAGGGGAACGTGGGCTTCAATGACGCGGAAGCGGAGAGGACCTACGAGAGGCGAACCGAGAATGAGTGGCCCATTGCGCGGACGCAGTATACCAAGTTCTTCCTCACGCCAGATCTCGGGCTCAGCCGGGATGTTCCCATCGAGAGGAAGAAGATCGGTTACCGCGCTCTGGGCACGATCCAAGAGCCGCAAGTCGTCCAGTTCACCAGCGCCCCTTTCCAGGCGGAGACGGAGATCACGGGCCATGTCACGGCGCGCCTCAATGTCTCCGTCAGCCCTGACCCCGACGGGCCGACGCCTAGCGACATTGACCTCTTTGTCACGCTCCGGTACCTTGGCCCCGATGGCAAGGAGGTCTTCTACACCGGGACGGCAGGCGACCCTGTCCCTCTCACGAAGGGCTGGCTGCGCGTCTCCCTGCGGAAGGTGAACGAAGGACATCCAAGCCATGAGGATTACCTCCCCCACAGAGACTACACCAGGAGGGATGTGCTGCCGGTTATCCAGGGCGAGGTATACACCGTGGACGTCGAGGTGTGGCCGACGAACGTAATCGTGGAGGAGGGCGGGAGGATCGTGTTTGAGGTTTCGTCGGGAGATACGCAGGGGTCGGGCATCTTCTTGCACAACGACCCTAAGGACAGGTAAGTTCATGCACGCCTATACGCCTTTGAGACACAAGTGCTAACGCGAGAATAGGTCACCCGAGGTCTTCCAGGGGACGAATCACTTGCACTTTGGGCCCAGGTTCCAGAACTTCGTTACGCTGCCCATAATCCCGAAGAAGGAGTAAACGTCAGCAGGGTAGACTCAGATACAAATAAACAATATACAGTTTTCCTTCCACATTAGCATCCAATCTAGTAGCCCAAGCCTACACTACACCTATGTACTGCAATAAAAAATACACTTCAAAGAGAGCCACGCCCATCATTCCGGGTCCTTACCATCCACAGTAGTGCTCAGGCGACTTGTGCGTTCAGATAAAGCATCAGTGATATTGGAAGATAGTAAAAGCAACTTCTTCACAACACGTACAAAACGACTAATTCAACCCGCCGTCGCCAACGTCCTTGGCCAAGCCCCAAACGTAAACTGGCTATTGCACATATTCGTCAGCTCCCACGTCTCAGCCCTCAGCTCCCCGCCCACGCCCTCGTCCTCCTCATCACCTGCCGCCCCCGCCACGAACAGCGCCGCCATGAAGTGTTCGTCCGTCCCGTGCGCCTCCCTGTACAGCGGGTGCTTCATAAGCCTCGCCACCGCGCGCCTCAGCCGCGGCCCGGTATTGTTCCGCAGCGCGTCCTCCACGCCCTGCCGGAAGCCCAGCGCCCACGGCTCGGGCGGCCGCTCCTGCGCGAAGTTGTCCGAGTAGCGCAGCATGGGCGCCCAGTGGTTGCGGTACAGGTTGTGCACGGCGCCGCCGGAGCCGACCAGCAGGTAGTTCTCGTGGCGGAGGGGCCGGAGGGCGGCGCCGACGCGGAGGTGGTGGTGCGGGTCGTAGCGCGCGTTGCAGGAGATGATCACGGTCGGCGGGCAGCCCCCCGGGAACATGCGGATGAGGATGAGGTAGGTGTCGTGGATCCAGTCGAAGGTCGGGTTGGGGTGGGCGTTGAGGCCGGCGGAGTTGAGGAGGGTGAGGCAGCGCTGGGCGGTGGGGAGGTCCGGGTTGAGGGCGTAGTCGACATATTTGGAGGGGTGGACGTAGGCGACGGGAGACTTTGTCGGGTTTGGGTTCGTGGCTACCTCGATCCTGTCACTGGGCGCGTCCCAGTGGGCGCCCTGGAATGTGTTAGACCTTCACTAGCGGCGGGGAAGGGGGGGGGGGGGAGGGGGGGCGAGACGGAGGCTGCTCACCATCATTATCACGCCCTTGATCCCGTGGGCGAGGGCCTCGTCGCCGGCCTTCTTCCAGTAGTCGGCCGACTCGGACTCCTCGCCCAGCATCATGGTGGACCCATGGGAGAAGAAGTGTACTGGTGTCGGCGCTGGAGACATGTCAGTGGTGTGTGGTGTAAGTCAAGTCGGCACCAAAGCTTACCCATAGTGCCGTATGTGGTTAACAAATGTTCTCGCGCAATCGGGCATAAGTATCCCGCTCTGTCCGTCAGAGCGTACGAGAAACGCCGTACTTTATTTCTGAGTCCCGATGCCGATGCCGAGCCGTCCGTCGGTGAGCGACCCGCTTTGGCTGCGGGAACGCCCACTTCGGGATGTGGGGGAACCTGGTGGCGACAACCCCTGTCTACCCCGCATAGGACCCGCTATTCAAGCTCAATGGTGGTTTGGACTGCCAAGGTACCGGTAGATGGCGAACGCTCGAGAATTCGTAATGGTGCTATCCTGATTTGCCCTCCCCACAAACTCGTGCTCCACACCGTTCATATCGTTCTTCTTTCCCGTCGCCACGCTGCTTGACCTATCCGCTCGTCTCTCCGCGCCGGACTGCCGCATGGTGGGCGAAAGCCAGGCTGACCTACCCCACAGGAGAGTTCCAAGACAGACCCACCAACTGCTTCTCCCCACATTCCAGACGATGGCCCCCTTACCACCTGCAACCATCGTCCCCTCCACATCGTACTTCTCCCCCTGACGTCCCGATCAACCGGCTTCCCCCACTTCCCTTCCTATCTCCCAGGTTCGAACCCGATTACGACGATGGCCACCAACGATCGAGCGCAGCCCGCTGGCGCGCCGGACTCTGGTCTGTTCCAGTGTGGGACTTGCATGCGCAAGTACAAGCGTCTAGATCACCTCGCACGACATGTGCGCTCCCGTAAGATCGACCCGTACGCCTTGCATCCAGAGCCACACTGCGATTCACGACCTGCCTAGCCATAGATTGTTGCACCAAGTTTCGCTGACCAGGTCGCATGCCACAGATACCCAGACGAAACCCTTTCAATGCCCAATATGCAACAAGGCCTTCGCCAGGACGTAAGTGAGATTCCATCAGCCCCTCCCCACCGTCCACTGATCTCCATATCAACTAACCCGCGCAGCGACATACTGAAGCGCCACGTAGCTGGCCATAGCAGCACGGCTGGGTCCGATGGATCCTCGACCGCTGCCACACGCTACTCCCAGAATATACCCGGCCGGGTGAGCCAGGCCTGTCGCTCATGCGCGTCGAACCACCTCCGCTGCTCCGAGCAGAAGCCGTGCGTCCGCTGCGTGGACAATGGCGTGGAGTGCGACTGGGACCAGTCGGCGCACATGGTCCTCACGCCGCCCCGGACGGGAAGGTCGAACTCCATGGACGAGCCGACTGGGGACGCAATCACTGTATCGCCGGCTGTCGACGGGCAATACGAGCAAGGGCTACCCTCGCCTGTAACGAGTAGGATGACGACGGGTAAGCAAACCCCTTTTCTAATGCCGCCGGCGCATACTAAACTCCCCAGGCTCCACGATCGACGTGGACATGGACCAAGCGCCAGGGCCCTTCCCGGACTGGACCTTCGTTCCGGGCCAGTGGACACCCATGGGCTCCGCGCCATTCGAGTACGCCCCCAGCATCGAGCTCGAGGACATCGACCTGCGCTTCCTGGACGACTACAACGTCAATATCCCCTTCGAGCTCGCCGACCCGAGCCCCGCCTTCACCCCGGCGGCCACAGACCCGTGCCGCGCCGCCGCCCTCGCCTCGGACGCCTTCCACAACTGCCACTGGCGCTTCCGGCCCAACGCGCAGGACAACGGCAGCGCCGAGGAGCACAACCTCTCACTCCCGAGCGACCACCGGCCGCCAGAATCGCACCTGCGTCTCGACCGGCGGGTAACAGGGGTCAAGCTTAATGTCTCGTCGAGGGACAAGATTCTCACGACGGTGGTTGAGAGTTGTAGGCCGGAGAACCTGTCCCGTGCCGTGGCGTCGTTTCCCTCCGTGGACCTACTCGACTCGCTACTGCAGTATTCCCTGACGTCTCCCGTCGCGCGGCTTGACTCGTTCCTGCACGCCGCCACGTTCAATCCGAACGAGAAGAGGCCTGAGCTGCTGGCGGCCATGGCAGCGAGGGGCGCGATGCTCACGGCCGACCCGGCCCTCACGAAGCTGGGGCATGCCATACAGGAGAGCTTGAGGTTTGCAATCCCAAAACACGTACGCCTTCAACCCCTTCCCCCCCAAAATCTTCCCTGTCCACTGGCGAACGCGCTAATCCTTACAAAATACAGTGGGAACGCCACAACAGCCTCATCCGCGACCTCGAGCTCGTCCAGTCCTTCATTATTTCCCTCGAAATTGGCCTCTGGAGCGGCAACGGCCGCAAGGTCGAGATCTCCGAGTCCTTCCTCCAGCCCCCGCTCACCATGCTCCGCCGCGGCGGCAAACTCCGCTGGTCTGCCTACCCCAACATCATTGTCCGCGACGACGAGGTCGGCGAGGAGTTGGACCGCACGTGGCGCGCCTGGGTCCACCAAGAGAGCTTCAAGCGGCTGGTCTTCAGGGTCATGCGTCACGACGCCGACTCCTCGGCCGCGCTGCTGGTGAACCCTCTCGTCTCGTACGCGGAGGTGCAGCTGCCCCTGCCGGCGCCGGAGGCGCTCTGGGCCGCCAAGACCGCGGCGGAGTGGAAGGAGGCGTTCCTGGAGGCCGACGGGAGGCGGCACTCGGTGGTGGATTTCATCGAGGAGCCAGGGAAGCTGCAGACGCACGGGGGCCTGGTGGACCCTGCGGCGACGGGCCTCGCCTTCCTCTCCTGCACATGGACGCTCGCGTGGGAGCTCGTCCAGCTGGGGTCGCTGCAGCGTGGGCGCCCGGGTAGGTGGAGTGGGCACCTCACGGCCTCGCGTCGGGACGAGCTCCTACAGCTCCTGGGCCACTTCCGCATCGCGATGGACCCCTACGCGCCATACGGGCAGGAGCTCACCATGCGCCTCGAGCTCACGCTGCTGCACCTGCACATGCCCTTTGAGGATATCCAGCTCTTCGCGGGCATGGAGGGCCAGGAGCAGGCGCGCGAGGTGTACCCGTCGCTTACGGAGTGGGTCGGGAGCAAGGAGGCGAGGAGCGCCATCTGGCACGCGGGCCAGATCCTTCGCATCGCGAGGGGCTTGCCGAGGACGATGCTGCAGGAGCACGCCGCCACGACGGTGTACCACGCCGGTCTGTGCCTATGGGCCTACGGGCTCCTCTCCGAGAGCATTCTCACGAGTCCCCTGGTGGGCCCAGGGGATATCGCGCAGGACATCTTCCTCGACGGGGCCGACAGTCTCCACCTGCAGAGGTTCGTTCAGTTCGGGACTGGGAGGCCCTGTATCCAGGGAGCTCGGGCCATAGAGCGCCAATACGGGGACGACGGGGATGTCGTGCATTTAAGACGCCCGGATCTGGTGATGCAGACTGTGGTGAGGGTGCTGGAGGCTAGCCACGACGGGATGTCGAAGCCGGGACTGGTGTATCAGTTGGTCCAGCTTATGGAGGGGCTCTATAGGGCGAGCAGGCGAGCGCTGGATCCGTGATGGCGTTGGTCGGTGCTAGGGCGTGTGCGATTATTTGGTCTGGTGCTGGAGCGACGGCGTTAAGGAATGCATTCTGAACTTGGTTTTGCCCCGAATAACACGCGGCATAGTGATATTACAGTCAATTGAGTCTGGAGTTCCCTTTCAAATGTGTACCCTTTCAAATACCCAAATGATAATATTCCTTCCGTTGTGCTGCTCCTGCCACCGAGCCGTGTTCATTCGATTATCACAGCCCATTTCTCCCGTAAAACCTCGACCTTGGGTATTCGAGCCAAGACCTTCCCCCGCAGATTCCCCCCAGAGATCTTCCCTGCAGATTACCCCAGACACCTTCCCCGTGGGGAAAGAAAGCTTTGTGGGGCCGAGACCCCAAGTCCCGAAGTGAACCCTCCCCCACTAAGCAGCCGCTTTATCCCTGTTTTATTGAAGAATGGGAGCGACCCAATTTAGCCTGGGGCACCACGCGAGTAATTGCTCATGCCAATAGGAGACGCAGCTCCCTCCCACGGCATGGACCCCTCGTCCCGCCAAGCTCACTGACACTGGGTGCTACATCGGGATGTGGGCTTGTCCCAAGCTTTTCGAGGCTGGATAAACGTAGGTATACAATGCGGCCAATCCCTTCCTTGAGTCTTGCTGTTCTTCAACCATTGCAGCCTCGCATATTGGCAGGGCAGAAGCTCCATTATTTCTCTCCCGCGCGCGCGATAGTAAATCAACCATGGGTGCCTGGAAACATGCCTTCTCCTTGTCCGCGGAGGAGATCAAGAACGCGACGCCGCCCGGAACCGTCCGACTCATCGGTATCACTCCTCCAAACCCCGGCCGTGCCCGTGCATTACCACGCCGCTAACACGCCAGCAGGACACGATGAGAAGGGTGGCGACGCAGAGCCCGCCCAGATCCGCCGGTTCCCCGTCCCGTCCGCCGACCCGGCCGACCCCCTGAACTGGGCGCCATGGCGCAAGTTCGCAGCCCTCCTCGTGGGCTCGGTCTACGCCTTCACGGCGAACTTTATCAGCTCGAACATTGCGCCCGCGCTGACCCTCTGGTTCCAAACCTTCCCGCAGGAGAGGAAGACGTACCCTGAGCTCGTGTACTTCATTGCCGTAAGCACCACTCCGTTAAAAAATGAACCAAAAAGGGGAAGCGAAAAGGGAAAAACAAATACCGTCCCGCCCGCTTTGTTGACACTCCAGGAATAGGTGACCCTCCTCTGGCTGGGCGCGTCGAACATCTTCTGGATGCCGCTCGCGAACTGGGCCGGCCGACGCCCCGTGCTCCTCGCCAGCACGCTCCTCATGACCCTCTCGTCCATGTGGGCCGGCCTCGCAACGTCGTACGGCTCCCTCCTCGCGGCCCGCATGTTTCAGGGCATCGGCGGCGGGGCGGCGGACACCGTCGCGCCGGCTCTCGTAGGGGACATGTACTTCCTCCACGAAAGGGGCCGTGCAATGGTTGGTGTCCCCATTCCAAACACCAGATATTGCGCCAAGAGAGCAGCTGTACTGACTAGGCGGTGCAATAGGCCGTGTACACGGTCTTCCTCTGCATCGGTCCCCTTGTAGGAGGGATCACAGGCGGGTACACGGGCTTCGAGCTCGGCTGGGCCTACAACTTCTGGATCGCCACCGCCCTTTCGGCCGGCTGCTTCTTAGGTATCCTCTTCCTCTCGCCGGAGACGCTCTACGACCGCCCGGAGGAGGCCCGCGCCACGCCGGAACCGGCCAAGGAGGACCAGACCACCCACCATGAGACGACGGCGCGTGCGCCCGCAACCTACGGCCGCTACACCTTCGTCCGCTCCCTAGGCTTCAGGGCGCCCAGCGGGCCCCTCCTCCCCAAGTTCGTCCAGCCGTGGCGCACCCTCGCGCTCCCGGGCACCTGGGTGGTGATGCTCCACTACTCCGGGCTCGTGGGCGGCGTCGTCACCATCTCCACCGTGGGCGCGCAGCTGGTCCAGCAGCCGCCCTACCTGTGGGGGGCTAATGCGGGGCTCATCAACGTCGGCGCCCTGGTCGGGGCCTTCCTCGGGTACGTGTACACGCACGCAATGGCTGACGGGCAGCTGAAGCGGCGGGCGAAGAGGGACGCGCTGGGGCTGGCGGAGCCGGAGGACAGGCTGCCCATTATGTTCGCGCCGCTCGTAATCGCGACGTGCGGGTTCTTCGTGTTCGGGTTCTGCGCCGAGTATCCGGGGGACAACCGGTGGGTTGGGCTCGAGGTCGGGTACGGGATGTTGACATTTGGGCTGATGCAGGTGCCGTCCGTCGGCTTTAACTATGTAAGTTCCTCCGTTGGCTCCCCACTGAAGCGGTTGATAAAGAGACTGACGAGTGGTCCACCGCAGCTCATTGACTCATACGGGCAGCTCGCACCAGACTGCTTCGTGGTGGTGACCATCCTCCGCGCCATCATCGCCTTTGCCTGGACCTTTTTCGTCTCTCACTGGGTAGAGGCGAAGGGCCCCGCCGAGCCTTTCGGGATATTTGGAATGCTTATGGGGCTGTTTTCTATGTTGACCGTGCCTCTGTGGCTGTACGGGAAGCGGATGAGGATCGCAAGGGCCGTGGTTTCGTGTTGAGGTGTCAAGTTGGATACGTATCGCTTGTAGTGAATTAGACCCAGAGGTCTTAGGATAGATATATGGTCTTTGTGACAGATTAAGCTACGTTTGAATGCCAGTGAGAAACGAACTTCAAAACTACATGTAGAAATTGTGTTACGTCGTAATGTTGGGTCCTCCTTCCTCACGATGCTTCGAGCATGTACACACGTTTCCCCACGATATATGATACCCACCACACCCTACTGTAATTCGGTTGAAATCAATAGCTACCAGGACCCAGGCAGGGCCGGCACTACCCGGTTAATATCTGGGCACTCATAGTAGATAGGACGGGCGGCTATGAGGGACCCACAGAGGTCATCCACTGGATCATCAATTGTCTGAGCTCACTAGTGATGGTCAAGCGGGGACTTCGTAAGTTGTGCTAGTGAGAATTACGTCGATTTCAGTATATGTAGTATTTATCTCCCGTAACCACTCGTTGCGTTTTAGTCGTAGTGCAACATTATCGCACGAGCGAACCAGGGCACTTGAGAGACGAAATATAACCTTGTGCAGACTCCTCAGGTTAGCGGATTTGGTACATTCTTTAGACGTTAAGAACCTGCTCAGATCGCACTCTGACTAGTACGACGCAAAGGCTAATTCTGCCCCTATGAAGTTATTAAGATTCAGCCGCCTGGAGAAGCCAGAGCATGTTTTAAAGTATATTGGGGCCGAGTAGTCAACCGCTAGGCCGGTCGTATGCTTACATGCATGATGGATCGTATGCACGAACCTCGAATCCCGAGAGGCGACGATCTTGTCGATAATAAGAGTCGGGTCTCGTGCTAGTTATCCCCGTCGCCGGACCCCGCCTGGGAATTCATTTCCTTGATAACAAAGCCAAGGCGGCACTCTTGATCCTTATCTTTTCGGTGACTTGGATCTGAACAAAGTTGATGCTGTTAGACTGAGGATATCACCAATATGACCAAGTAGCGCTAAGAGCGGGGAACCTTGCTTTTGGCACAGTGGTCAAATAGTTCGATAGATGCGACTCTCGTCCTAGCAACTAATAACCCTCTCTCCTAGAATGGTTGAGCTCGCCAACATTCAGATCGGGCGCTTCCGCTGTAAGTTTCCTTGTATGTTCTACTACTGAAGCGCCATCCTGAACAGCTATGTATAGACAACTCGCCATGGACACAGGTCACCCTCGTGGGCTTCGTCGCCTTCTGCTCAGTGGGGATATTTAGTGCCCTCGGTTACATGGGAGCCGGCGGCATGCAAGATGTCCAGCTTTCCATGATCACGAACGCCGCGTTATACTCCGCGTTTTTCTTCATGGGCTTCTTCGGCGGGAGCATCAACGTATGTATTTGGTTACTACTCTTTTTATCGACAACCTGTGCTACTGGAGAAGAAGAAGATAGGCTGACGGGAGGGACTTTGCAACAGAACATACTCGGCCCCCGCCTGACCATGTCCATCGGCGTGACCGGCTACGTCCTCTACGTCGGCGGTCTCTGGTGCCACCAAGAGACCGGCAACCGCTGGTTCCTCATCTTCTCGGGAGTCTTCCTAGGAATCATAGCGGCCTTGTTCTGGGCCGCGCACGGTGCAATCATGATGTCCTACCCCGCCGAAAAGGACAAGGGCCGCTCCTTCACCGTCTTCTGGGCCCTCTTCCAGCTCGGCAGTCTCATGGGGTCCGCCATCACTCTCGGGATCCAGTTCGACAGCGACCTCCCCGGCGTGTCGACGGCCATATACATTATCATGCTGGTCATCATGCTCACCTCAATAGGCACCAGCTGGCTAATCCTCCCACCACAGAAGGTCGTCCGTAGCGACGGCACCCACGTCGAAATCGAGGCTTCCATAAGCCCCGGCGTCGAATTCCGCGAGTTCGTCTCCATGTTCAAGGACTGGCGAACGCTGGCCCTGTTCCCGATGTGTTTCTCCTCCAACTACTTCTACGCGTACCAGGGCGCCATAACGGCATACCTCTTCAACGGCCGCACGCGAGCCCTCGTCGCCCTCGCGTCGGGACTGGGATCCGTGATCGGCTCTGTTTTGATCGGACTGATAACCGACAACCTGCCCTTCTCGCGCCGCAAGCGCTCCTTGCTCGCCTGCGGGATCGTGTTTGTCGGCATGTGCGGCGTTTGGGGGGCCGGACTTGCCTTCCAGGTGCAGTTCAAGCGCGGCGATATTGTGATCCGCGGGGTGGAGATTCCCTGGGACTGGGAGGCGGAGCCGTCAGTGGGACCGATATTGTTGATCTTCGCTTGTGAGCATCCTAGCGACCGACCCCAAGAAGATAAAGGTATGCAATAAACTATCCTCGTCTAACAAGTGTTTGTCTCCACAGATTACATCGCCGACGCCGCTTACCAAGGACTCGCATATTACACTATGTCCTGCTTGACCAACAGTCCCTTCAAGTTAGCCCGCATGGCTGGGTACTATAAAGGGATCCAATCGGCTGGGGCGGCTGTGTCGTTCGGCATGGATGCCGTACTCGTATGTTTTCACCTGTCTACTATCTATAAATCTAGACGGGACGTAGTATGGGCTAACACCACAGCATAGACCCCGTACCTCACCGAGCTCCTTGTCTCCTGGATTATGCCTGTGGCCGCTCTTCCCTTGACCGCCTTGGTTTTGTACCATGCCCGCGAGACAAACTACGACGTTGAGGGGGGTATTAATGCTAGGAGACATGAGGACGAGAAGTCGGAGAAGAATGAACATGCCAGCCCTGTCCTAAAACAAGCGAAGGTCTAAGGGATAGTCAATGTCGATATAGGTAGGGCGGGGGGGCCATGATGGGGTGAGATAGTAGGTACGATCAAATACAGAAGCGATCTTGTTCGTGATAGAGGGGAGCTTCCTGATGGGTCATGGGGAAACACTAAACCTACTTCTCCGCGAGTTGAGTAATACGAGAGCTTCACGGAGAGAATATCCTGTTTAGCAGGCGTCGAGTAGCACCCCTATCTCTCGTATGACCCAGCACGAAATGATCGCGGATGATCGCCGATTTAATCGGCGAGACGGGTTATCATGCCATTCATATGAAACGCGCGATTCTTTTATGTAGAATACGATCAGACCAGGAGAAAGCATATTCGGTTTGTACCTAAATCGTAGGGAATGTGTAGAATTTACTGGTATTATGCTATGTTGGATGAGAGGAGCGGATTGTCGCTTACAACGTTTTGGGACCTACACCTTCGATAATTCAACAAGTTCACATCGTCTAGACCTAGGCGTCCCAACGAATGGTGCTTTTGGCCGGTGCGGGATCACATTGGGGCATGAACTATAGGGTACAGGAGAAAGTCTAATTCGTGTCGTTAGATATGCCTACGTCAGTCTGTACAAGATCATGCACGCCTCACGTCCTTTTCACTACTCGATAATTTTAGTTTCGTGATGAATTTACGGGAGTGAAGTTCCGTGGATTAAAACATACCAATTGGTTCATATTTCCCACATTTACTCATGATCAACGGAACAGACGAATGCTGGTATGATCCCACCCCCGATGGATCATATCCCGTATTTAAGGCCGTCTTGGGTGGCCATAGCGGCGAGGGAGCGGGAAGCTAGAGTTATCTCCTTCTCAAACCCGACGAGAAACAGTGACCATGCGTGGAGCTACTATGCAAGTCCTGGCCCTCGCCATGGCCGTTAGGCTTACCTTCGCCCTCCCTGCTTCCCAAAACAAGGGCGAATTCAGCGCCAGCACAAGGGGCAAGTCTGATGACCAATCAGACAACGGTCCCGGCGGAGGTCCTGGAAAGGACCGCAACGGCGACACCGATGTTTGCTCCTATTCCGATAGTAGCCCCAATCCCGGTCCTATCTGCTCTAGTGAGAACTCTGGAGGAGAAAGCGCCGCTCCCAACTTTCCCTCCGGTCCCAGCACTCTGCCACTTCCGCTAGGCGTCCCAAGCGTCGTCCCATATGTGATCGAGCATCACAACGTCACCTCTCACGGCCCGTACAATGGCCCTGCGCCTACCGTCACCGGCGCTCTCTCCAATAACGTACAAGCTTCCGCGATTCCCGTCTTGCCCCCAGCTGAGGACGCCTACGATTACCCGGCGGATGGCCAGCTCCATGATAACCAACCCGCGCCGTATACGCCCAGCGGCGGTGTAGGCACAGACGGTGAGGCCCCTGTCTACCGCGTGCAGAGCGACTTCGACTACCAGTCCCTCGCGCTAGCCCTGTACCAGGAATGGATCGAGTTGGACCTGTTTCACTGGGGCCTGGCGACCTACTCCGTCGAGCAGTTCGAGAGGGAGGGCCTCAGCTCCGCGGACAGGTTCCTTCTTCAATACATGGCAGACCAGGAGGTCGGCCATGCCACCGTCGTAGCCAACATGCTCGGCCCGCAAGCCCCAAAGCAGTGCACGTACCGGTATCCCGTTTCCAATCTCCGCGAGTACGTCGACTTCAACCAGAAGCTCACGCGCTGGGGCGAGGCGGGTGTCTACGGCTTCCTCCCGCACCTCGACTCCGGCCCCGCGGCACAGCTGCTCCTACAGAGCATCACCGTCGAGGCGCGGCAGCAGATGACCTTCCGGCAGTTTGGGGGCCAGTTCCCGATGCCAGAGTGGCACATGATGGGCGTCCCGCAGAGTTGGGCCTGGACGCTCCTGGCCCCCTACATCTCCAGCTGCCCCTACAACCAAACCCGCCTCGTCTGGCAGAACTTCCCCGCCTTGCATATCCTCAGCCAGCCGAACCCTTCCAGGATCAACGCCACCGCGGGGTTCAACGAGACGACGGGCGGCTGGGCGAATACCCTATCCTCCCAGTATCTCCCGTCCTCGGACCTCTGCGTCAACGCGTCCTCCAGTGAATGCAACCCGGCAATCACCAACAACCGCAGCATCCCACTTTCGTACCCGAATTGCCCGGTGTATCTGCAGTGGGACGCCCCCGGGCAAGCCGTCGGGCCAAACAACAGCTACATCACCTCCACGCCGGTGGACACGCCCCGCTACGCCGCTTGGGTTTCACAGTTGAATGTCACATACACCCCGCTCAACGACGTCAATCAGAGCAACGGGACCGCGTGGACCTCTCAGCCAGATGTATTAACCTGGGTGGGAAATCCTATGATTAATGGGACCATGTTCCTTGCGTTGACAGACGTGGACTTATACGTTACGCCGTATAATTTGACGGCTATTAATCCCCACGTTGCAGCCCTTGGTATATATCAGGCAGGGTAGTCCTCAATGTGTGTAATGGTCAGAACCCCCCGTCGGTGGAGATTGTCAGGGACAGTTAGGTAGTAGTTTTCGAGTCATTTGGGCCTATTCTTAGACGGGTTGGCCATCTCAGTGTCCCTATAGTGAAGGGTAGTTAAAGAGGGGGACACTTAATGTTGGAGTAAAACTAAGGTGTTTAATGTTACATGTCCTTCTATAACAAAGGCCATGGACTTTCGTTAATGAAGCAGACTATATTCGTCGTTCAGAGTAGTTCGAGGCTAAACAAACGTCTTTACCATGTTATCAGGTGAGACTTGTACTAGCGTAATATCTTACATCTTCCATTTATAATTATCCTAACCTTCCTTCATCCTCTAAGTTTAAACGCTTCTGGTTTTACTAGTGAACCTCGCTAATAGAGTGCCCTCGGATGCAGGAATCTTGCTAGATCAAGAGGTTCACATCTCCTTGATATCAGGGCAAGCCATTTCTGAATCATTACATAGTCTCTCTGTTTCTCATAGTAGTTTACTCCCGTCCACCTTTCTTATCATGGAGGTCATCTTGTCTCTCCGTCCGAATACGGCAAAATAAACATGTCGACAGGCAAACGAGAACTTCACCCCGGTAGATCAGAAGAGTGCGGGATCTTGTTTAGGCTGAAGTCATAGGGCGAACATGCAAGGTTGGTTATTTTACACAGTAGGAGTTGTAGCGCTTTGGTGTCAGCGCTGACTATACTACTCATACGTTTCAAGAGCGCAGCGCACAAGGAAGTGGAAGGTCATTGGCGCGACTATGCATCTCGCGGGTTTCCGATCAAAATCGGTGTCAGAGACCCACTCGCACTGTCGGATCTTCCGGGATACACGGAGTAGAAGTCTGCGCCAATGTCAGGCTCGTTCCTACTTAGAGCGCAAGCTATTATTCCCAAGATATCTGAGGAAGAATGGAACGACTCTGGTTCACGCCCCTGGCACGGTATATGACTCGGTTTATTAAGAAGCTGCGGTACGATGATACCCCCTCCCCGCCACCTTCCGGCCGATATTGGGAGCACCTCATCTTATCCCGCAGGCCACTGACCTAATAAGAGCTAGACGGACAAGCATCATCCTAGGATAGCATTAGACTAGCTCTACAAGCTTAGAGTATAACGTGGTTCCAGTTATTGGCTTCTCCGTGGAACCCAGTTTTTTACGCCTGCGGCATGCATGGAACGAAGCTGTCTCCCAGCCTTGGCTAAGGCCCTTTCAACTATTGGCGCAATTATAACTGCCCACCAGTCCCAACCCAACTTACTTCCCATGCGACAATCCCCTCTTCAACATGAGCGAGGTGCTTGAGTTCTGCTTGCCCGAAAACCCATTCTCCCCGATTCTCCCCCCTTTACTCTGTCTTTAGATTGGTCATGGTCACATTGGAAAATGTACCATTAAATCGGACCTTCTAATGACCTCCGTGAGCGGGACCGACAGAACAACACTCTAAATTCGGAGGAAATGAGCCAAAAGCCAGTACTATCTGACCGCCAACCCGTCTCACAATTCCACTCTTGTGCGTATATTTGGATACGATATACTACAACCTATAAAACCTCGTGTTTAAGAAATAGCGGGGATACCGCAGCACTCGAGGACGTCCAACTTGCGCTCAGTTGGCTCAATTGAGAATGACGAGATGTGCTCACTATGTTCATCGAAACGTACCATTCGGCATCGGTGATCCACTTACCCCGAAATTACCTGGTACCCCAACTGCCAATCAATGAATTTCTCCATATGAACTATAAGTTGAATTGTTCAGGCGGCAGGTATACCTCCGCTTTACCCCTGACGGCTGTTTACGAACCCCGCAAATTCCGTTGACCTGGGAGGTGCTCGTCCGCGGCAATGCCGGCGCCTTGGCTGAAGATCCTTTTTCTCAGCTATAGGAAAACGCAGACCTGCATAATTCATCATGAATAAAGCTCCCGCCGTTCCCCGCTTGATTCCAGGGCACAAGGTCCCGAGTTAGACATTGTGATCCGGACTGTACTACACTCACCCTCTCTCTACCTTCTATACGGCATCAATTGACACCATGGTTCACCAAAGTTCACGCTTTCTCGCGCTAGCTGTCGCAGTGACGAGCGTCTTCGCACAGGCTCCCAAACCTGGAGAGGATGGGAAGTACACCATCTCAAGCGATGGGATCCGAGCCCAGGTAAGCAATTATGCTGCTGAGACTTCGAGAACGGGTAGGCAAATCAGGGAGAAGTTTTAACGCGGGAAAATAGTTCATCCCCTACGGTGCTTCCTTAACGAACCTGTACGTCAAGGACAAGAACGGCGAGGACGTCGACGTCGTTCTCGGGTACGATGACCTTGATCTGTATGGTAAGTGGAGCTTCCTGCCGCTCACCTCCCGCCATTTCGATCCCGCCCACGTGGAAGGAATTGCGCACCACGGGAATGGCCCGCGGTGCCAAGTAAACCTCGGGCTGAGGAGAATTCTACCCGCTAACTCCATTCCAGCCTCTGATCCCGCCCACCCGGTTTACAACGCCATCCCGGGACGGTACGCGAACCGCATCGGCAACGGCATGTTCACTCTCGACGGCGAGACCTACGAGCTAGAGAGGAATGACGGCAATAACACGCTGCACAGCGGGACTAACAACTGGTCGTTCCGCGAATGGAACGTCACCGACGTCACTGACACTTCGATCACCTTTTCGATCTACGATCCCGAGGGCGCATCCGAGGGGTTCCCTGGCGACGTCTATGCCAATGTGACCTACCGAGTCGAGGGGGATACATGGCACATCTCGATGGAGGCCACTGCCCCGACGAAGAAGACCCGTAAGTTGACACAACCTAGTTCTTTGTTCCTGGTCTCTGACCTTTTTATTAACCGCCGCTCAGCCCTCGTCCTGACCCAGCACACCTACTTCAATCTCGATGCCTATAAGGACCCAGACACGGGCCTCATTTGGAACCACAACCTCTACGCCCCGTACTCCTCTCGGTACCTCGAGGCGGACCAGGGGGCCGTCCCAACCGGCAAAATCCTCACTGCGAAGCCAGGGTCCATAAACGACTTCGCTAGCGACGCCACCGCCAAATTCGGCCACTCTACCTCCGACCCCAGTTTCAAGGGGAACTGCGGAGCGGACGGTGCGTGCGAGGGGTACAACGGCTTCTGGCTCATCGAAGATGCGCCGGAGGATGCCGTCGTCCTCACACTTTCCAGCGAGTTCTCCGGGATCCAGGCCGAGCTGAAGACCGACCAGCCCGGTGTTGTGATCTACTCGTGCTCGTGGATGGACGGTTCCATCCCGCTGAGGGAGGACCAGGGGATTGAAGGGAGGGGCTTCGTGGAGAGGAGCTCTTGCGTTGCGATCGAGGCCCAGGATTACCCTAACGGGGTTAACATGTGAGTTTCTTCACCTTTTCAGCTTGTCGCGAGTTGATTCGCTAACTGTATGGGTTTAGACCAGAGTGGGATAGGGTTGACGCGCAGATTACCGGCCCCGACGAGGTTTACACTTGGGAGAGCTCTTGGACCTTTGGCTTAATCGGCGGGGACTCCGATCCTGAGGAGGAGGCTGAAGATGGAAAGAAATGCCGGCGAGGTAAGGTAGCGTGAGCATAGCAGGGTAAGAAAGACCGCTAGTGCACACAACCGTTCATGTACATATTGCCTGGTCTGTCTTAACCCCGGAGAGGGTCTTAAGTCTTTGTCTGGCCACTTACTACTTCGGATTGTTATGAATATTTCCATATGGGTAACTCTACTCTGCCGGTATATTTGGGCCACCTTGTTTTCGGGTATACGTATACTCCGACGAGTGGAATGTCTAGAAGAAATATGTGATAACTAAGGTGAATAAAGAGGCCTACAGTCCTCTTGCTTTTTACCTCGATGGTCAAATTCACTTACACTTCAGGGGTAGCCCTGTCGATCGTTGCCTAAAACGGACTGTCAGGCTGGTCAAGCCCGTGACTGCGACACTCTGCGATTTTGTACGACACGAGTCTGGAGCCTGGTGCCCATTGTAATGATGGTGGCCTTGCGAACACAGCGTAATTGGCCCGTCTCAACCAAACTTTTATACACATTTATCAAATATATTCAAAGCGGCGAACCCCATACCCTACCAGCTTTTAAGAATTCTTTCAATACCATCTTTTTGCTACCTCAGAAGACACGAGTAATCCTCTCACCCATCCCTTCAACGCCCACACATTCTCGCAATGCCGAAGCAAGGTCAGCAGCTTAGCTTCGAGAAATGCACCCTGTGCAGGAAAGACAAGCAGAAGGTAGATCCACACGGTCACTCCATCCCTCACTGGGTGTTGTTTGCTAACCCACCATTGTAAAACGATTTAGTGTGAGCCGGTGGACCGGGTATGGCCAGACCAGAAATGCAACCGGTGCGCCTCGAAGGGATGGCCATGCTCCGAGAATGTGCGAGCGGGAGCACAACAGCCAATCAAGCTCTCGGCTCCCGACAATAATAACGGCTTTGATGATGTCGCGGGAGAGTTTCACCAGTACATGGAACTGTAAGACTGCCAACCACAACTTACATGCTCTGGCCATACAATACTAATACTTTTTAGATCTGCACGCACCCACGTTATGGCGTCATCTTATCATATCGGAAGTTTCCATTCCTTTCCAGACTACCTCAACGAGGTCTACCATGCCCGGTACCAGACCCTACGGGGAGAGGTTCTACCCATTCTGCGCCTAGAGCGGAGTTGCATTTTGAATTCGATCAACACCCTTGTCCAAACTTCGTCCAACTCGATGTTAAAATTTGCCGTACTATGCTTGCTACAAGACTTGCTACTTGGCATGGCTGATGACAAGGATGACGCGTTTCTCGGTGTTGTTTTACCACAGCTCCTCGGCCTTGCAAGACAAGTTGGAAACATTGGCGCCGCAGTCACCATACAGGCCTTCTTGTTGCGATACCGACTGACAGGCGTAATCTCGCCCCTGCGCTTCATCACTGACTCCTACTATGTTGACCGTCAAGCTCTCATGACAAGAGCGGGAGCCGGTGGCGATTCTCTACTTGTGCCCTTGATGGCCACAAAGGGGAACTTATCCCGACCTCTTACAGCTACAGTCTCGTTGCATCCATCCATTGATAACATCCATACCGGCCATATTGTCGACATCTTCCGCCGGTCAGCCCTACAGTTTCACCTTTCTCAGGTGAATAGCGAGCCCCTGCTCCGAGCTTGGACACCTGAGATTCAGGAGGACATCTGCAGTCTTCTCCAACAAGCCGACATCGATGCGCAGGATGCTTTCGGGCGTACATCGCTCCATGTCGCGTGCGAGAAAGGGTTTGACAAGGCTGCTGCTTTTCTTGTCAGCAGAGGCGCAAGAATCGCTCTCCGGGATTCGGCCGGAAGGACGCCGCTGCACTGGGGCGTCATCAGGAGCTGCAAAACCTTTTTGTCTTCGCTGGCTGACAGTAACGGAGGGAGCTTGCGATGTCTCTTACATTTGGCCGACAATGATGGGGAGACACCATTATCATTGGCCGTGTCGCTCTGGTCGATTGAGATTTTAACGCCCTTGCACCGAATCTGGCGTGGTCACTTACACGAAAAGTGCACTGAGGAGGACAGCTGGGGTGTGCTGCATATCTCTGCCGCCCGGCGGGAACCCATCCCAGAACCATTGATTGACATATTAAGGTTGGGCCCTATCGACTGTCCAACCCGTCATGGCCGAACGCCTCTATCTCTTGCAGCGGAAATGGGCAATTCGGCGGTTGTCGAACAACTTTTGTGGTTTACCACAATAGATTGCAATTCTCAGGACATCCTCGGTAGGACCCCGCTTTCCTGGGCATCAAGCAAGGGCCAAGGAAAGGTGGTGAAGATACTCCTAGGTCATACCTACATCTCTGGGGCCCGTCGTGCGGATCCAAACAAGGAAGATCATCAGGGCTGGACCCCTTTGCATTACGCCGTGGCGAGAAGCCATTACGACTCGGTTCGGCTTCTCATTTCCGCCGATGGAGTCGACTTGGACAAACAGACCAAAGACGGAGAGACGGTATTCGCCAAGGCTCGGATTTTGAAAGATGGAGGAGCCATGTTGAGACTTTTCGAGCAGAGTATCAAAATCACTAGTCCAACTGCGCCGGGGCCTAGTAGCGCCCCAACAACAGAGAACGCCCTTATATCGATACCTGTCGGGAGTCCCCCGTCATCTTCCCTGTACTTTCACCTTGATGGAACCACCACCACCCAGAAAGGCGATGGAAAGCGTAGGTTGGGCGAATCAGCGAGTTCCCTTTCTTCTCAAGGATCGCATGGTACAAGAGGGCACCGCCGACCTGTCCATGTTCGGTGGCCGGCGAGTGCCAGTACCACTTCTGGCCTCTCTTCATTGGAGTCACGCGCGTCGGTGTCGAAGCTCGAGGCCTCGTACATGCGAAACTTTCACTGCTGCGGCGAGACATTCCCGACCATGCACGACCTACTTCGACACAACGATGACATCCATCCCGACGATATCCACGCCGATGACCAATCTCGACAGCTCAGTGGTGATCATAACAAGAAAGAGGTCAGCCATGCCTCGAATGGCCTTGCTGAAGCAGACGAATTGGATGATATTAAAGAGTTGGTGGAGTTCGAGTAGGTTGAAGCAGCCGGATTAAGGAGCTTGCGTCCCAACGGTGATTCGTTTTTTTCATTCGACTACGTTTAGGAGGAATTCAACGTTAAGCATGAATGTCTCCGCATAGGTCCACTGTATAGTGCAAGCTTAGATCTGGCGTGTAAAGCTAGTGATCCCAAGCAACTAACCAAGCAGTATCGAAGTAAAATCAGTATCCTGGAATACACCAGCCTGAGCCTCAGCGTTGAGGATCTCAGGGGTCGTATTATCAAAGCCAATTCGCAAAATCAATCGTTATCCTAACTTCCCTATAGATAACACCCCTGTGCTCGAGAGACTTGTGTTTCCTCCTCCCTTTCAATTCTCAAAATTCAGGTCTCCGTGTCAAGTATTAACTTCTTCTCCGTTCTATTACTAGATAGTGGAGGATGGGCCGGGGCGCGAAGAGTTCAGTCTTCATGTTGCCCCTTTCTGACTCTAATCCTTTATGGATAAAATTCACCACCTAGCGTCTATTGTCTAGAGGGTCCAATATGAAAAAAGCAACCAACGAACGTAGTCTCTACTAGCGGCCGTGTATGTGCCGCGCAACCATGCCTGAAAGGAAAAAGCACCCAATCAGACCACCTTGGCAATAATTGTCAAACTATTGAACTCTAATCTGTACGACACGTTCGAGAGCTGCTTTTGATCTGCCGGTCACCCGACAAGGCCAGCCCTAGTGAAAAAGGTGAGACATTGAATTCCGGTTACTACCGGTGGAAGCTCAGACCCGGTTATCTCGATGAAGCAATTATTAGCCTGACGCGAGATTTTGACACAAAATTTTGACACAACCTGGGTATGATACGTTGACTACTGAATCAAAAGCGCCACGCCGGAACCGCCGATTCCATAGCTTCCTCCGGTGAGTCTGTCAAGAGGGTAAACTGCTGTGTTCTGCTGACAGCCGCATGTACCCGTGCCGCCGTCATACCCGTCGACCGGGTCACACGTAGGGGCAAACATTTAGTTAGACCCGCATATGCGCTTTGCGGTACCGGTACCGAGACGTTTTGCAGGGCCTATCGGGGAACCGCATACAGGTGCTCTCTCGAAGGCATGTCACTGCCCGTAGATGAGCATCTGCTGGGCTCTGCGAGCTCAACATGGTCGAGATCGAGGCGTTGTACAAGTACAAGAGGTACACATGGCAGCGCGGGAAGATCGGATCGTGTGGAGGAAGGGGGGAAAAGGGGGCGCATTTGTTGCCTGGATCCCAATTCCGCGAAGGGCTTGAATAATCTTGCGTACTTCGTATCGCCCTGGTGGGAAACGACATTCGATTTCCGTGGTCATGGAGAGAGTACGACTACTTCCCACAAACGACACTGGGTGTACCGTTGTAGGAAACCGACACACGCCCATGCTGTTACTGATCACACCCATACCGCGCCCCTTGGACTGTATTTCCTTACCCCAACTACCCAAGGCCAACGAAGGTCTGACCTCTATAGCCCTCTCGCCAGGGATGGCCCACCGCACGAATACGACCTACGACGTGGTACAGGGGTCCATGATAGCTGTCGTACTAGTTTGAGAAGTGGCTTAGAAAAGGATTGATATCGAGCTAGGATTCCTATCGAGCTTCCCTTCCCTTTTCACTACAGCACCGCCGCAGGACACTGGAATGATCGCTTGTGTGGGGGTGCCTGTGGCAATACATGCCTACAGCTGCGGGTGTCTATCGCAAATCAAGTACAACTGTACAGAAGGCTCAAAATTGTACACACCGTATGTACCCGCAACTGTGTACTTCAGATACTTCGCTGTCCTCCAACCAGGAGTAATAAGCTTCTTATTCTTAGTCAGCCAATCGCCCGTCTGTGCACAATCGTTGCCCCTCGCCTCAGCACTAATAGCTCCGTATGGTATCTACGCGTAACATGAGTAGGCATGGGCTCCTGGTCCAAGATGATTCTAGCCCCTCTTTGTGAACACGACGAAACTCCGAGGTTATGGAGTTGCCTGCCCGTCCCCTGTTGCCTGCGTCTTCGCGAGAATCGCTTGTTTGGATTTGTCGAACGCCACCAAAACACGGAGAGGAAGCTGTGATGAGGCAGGCCACCGACATTCCCTGAACAATACTTGTTTGCGAAGAAAAAAAAAGATCCTACCCTGCAATTACTCGAGATTGAGATGACTGGTGTTTGGAAGGTCCCAGTGTGGAATGGGGTATTTACTGGGATTGTTTATCCACGAACTCGCGAGGCCATACAGGTAGGTACAAGTACGAATTGGGACCCACGCCCGATGAATGTTCCATTGCATAGATTAGGTCAACCAGACTGTCGGGATCAGCACAAGCTGTGACTAACAATAACAGGGTATTGTTGCGGGTCTAGCACCATTGAGCCGAGGGCAAGTACGAGGACCACTGTCCGGACTAGACAAGGTAGGCTGCAGTAGTGTTCACCGTCGTATCCTTGTACTTGTATCCGCAGGCGACGGAAGTTTCTGAATCCAAGCCATTCATTGATGGGCTCGTACGTTGCCAAGAAGAGGCGGCATCGGTATGTGGGGGTCCAAGGCCCGCCGCCAAGTGCGGTAGGGTTGACAAAAGGACCAAATAACTCTGTGCAAGAATTCCCTCCCCTGTGTCGGACATGAGAGCGAGCAGGGGTTATAGTTATGGAGAGAGAATTACTATAGAGTACTACGTAGGAAGTGATCCGAATGGACGGCGTAAACTCCTCCGGATGCTTATTCCCTGGCCCCTGCCTGTATCAACAAGGGACGCAAAGTCAAGATCCCCATCTTCGAGTTTCAGTACCCCATAAATTCGGTGTTAACATGCAAGCGAAGCCCGAATTAGCTTCCAGTCCTTTGTGCGTATTAGCACAAGGGTAGGAGTCAGGGGTTTGAGTGGTCTGTTCTCGACCACTCGATCGGAATTGCCCGCGTTTCTCCGAGCGATATCCGTTACACAGCAGGACAGACTCTTCACCCTTCTTTTCAAACGAAGATTTTTTTTGGACCAGTAGCAGGGGTCTAAGCTTCCACATCGAGGCCAAGAGCCACGTAATAAGCCGTGCCGCGTGCGGAATACCACTTGTACGTACTCATAGTAAGCAAGCACGAGAAGATGCGCCTTGTCCTTGGAAATGTAACCCTTCTGTGGTGCAATTATAATGGCATCGCACCCGCTTTGGAGCTAGCGTCCGATATGTGACAAATTGGTACATTGGGGAGAACCCTCGCACTGTCGATAAATGTACCTCTAAACCCCTGTCAAGATACGACAGAAGACCCCTGCTGAAAATATCGATTTGTTTAGGCATAACAAGCATTCTGTGGGGGTGGTGCTGTATGGTGAGCAGGGGCAAGGACCCGGACCCGGTGGAGTAAGTTGTTGCGAATCGCAGAGCGCTACTGATGGTATCCTGCCGCCGAATGTTCTGCCCGGCTTGTATCCATGCTCGTATCGAACAAAGTGGCCATGTTGCGGAGCGACAGGCTGACACCCTCAACGCCGTACGAGCATTTGTCAGCGTCGAATCGACTGTTCGAAGCTGGCTTGCATCCACATGGCTGTTGGGTCATGGCCATAGACATCCGTGTTTCCCCACCTGAAGGACGGCATGTGGTCTGACAGTGGATATTTTCCTGCGTCTTTACTTACTTTTCCTCCGAATCCGGTTATTTCCTTGACCCACATTTATTCTGTGGCCAAATCAGTCTTCGCTGAGGCCCTCGTCCGTGAGCATTTGACGCTTCATACAACTGTTTTCTGGTCCAAATAGTCCAGTTCTAGTGAATTTTCGAGATGTCAAACAGAACTCCTGCCGGTGTTCCATTTCACAGGGCTGTAAGCCTTACGCCTGAGAATAAAACCGTCATCGATGTGACATGATCTACCCCCGTATTAGCCATAGCTCTTTGTAAGACTGTCGCAGTTATCCACGGTGGTCCAAGACTATTAGTACCCACGCCTAATAAATCGCTCTGTTTCTGGCGCATAATCTTTCTCCTCCCACCTTCTCCCACACGCCCTTCCTCCCCCCTCCCCACCAGCCACCGGCCTCCTGCCGCCCCAAGGTCCACGCAAGCATGGCGACCCCGAAGTCCCCCGTCCTCATTGTCGGTGCCGGTGTCAGCGGCCTCGTGCTTGCCCAGTACCTGAAGAAGCGCGGTATCCCCTACCGCCTCTTCGAGCGCGATAGCAACCTGACCACCCGCGGCATCGGTTGGGGTCTGACCCTCCACTGGTCCCTTCCTGACCTCCAGAGTCTCCTTCCGGCTGCGCTTTACGAGAGGCTTCCGGAGGCGTACGTTGACCGGGGGGCCGTCGACAGGGGCGAGAGCTCGAGGTTTCCTTTTTACGACCTTAGCACTGGGGAGTTGAAAGCAGCGACACCAAAGGCTCCCCACTCGGAGAGGATCCGGGTCACGAGGGGGAGGTTGAGGAAACTGCTTGCTACTGATGTTCATATCGAGGTGTGTCTTGATTTTCTAATCTCTTGGAAACATTTCTCTACTCACCCCACCCGCCCCCTGGTCCGGACTGACCGACAGCCTCGGCGCGAATCGGTGTCCATTCATTCTCACCCCGCACGCACTCACTAACAATCTCCACCGTTTGTGTCATACTAAAAACGCGCTCAACTCTTAATTAGTGGTCCAAATCATTCAGCTCTTACACCCTGACAGAAGACTCCGTCACCGTAACCTTCGAGGACGGCACCCAGGCCAAGGGATGCCTCCTCGTCGCCTGCGACGGCGGCCAGTCGCGCGTCCGCCGGGCGCTCTTCCCCGACCTCGAGCGCTACAAGCTACCGGTCAGAACCATGGGTCTGCGGGTGGAGTATTCGCCGCAGGAAATGAAGCCCATCCATGCCATGGACCCGTTCTTCATGCAGGCGGCCGCCTCCGAGAATGACACCTTTATGTATTTTAGTGGTGAGTTTTTTTTTTTTCACGATCCCTGGTCCCTGTTTCAATTCTTCCTCATTTCGGTCGGTAGCCAGCCGGTCCCGGATGAACGGAGTTTTTTTTTCTGGTTTTGGATACTTCCGGGGACCAACCCGGATGGGCCCCCTCCGTGCCGTCTCCGAGAGACCCTGTACCCTGTCATGCCATGGCCCCCTCGTCAACTCAAAAAAGCGCCCTGCACAGCGCGGCCCTCCCCCACCAGAACCTCTGCCCCCTGGAAATCTATCCACCACGAGACACTAACAGCCACAAACCCCAGTCCTTGACGCCCCCAAGAACCACAAGCGCCGCACTAAGACCAACGCGAAAGGCAAAGCGAAGAAGAGGCCCGCCCCACCCCGGAAATACAGCTGCCAGCTGGTGGTCTCATGGCCCTCGCGTCCGGGGTTTTTCGGCAGCCCCGAGCCGATCGAGTTCCCCGCCACCAATGCGGGCCGCGTGGAGCTCCTCCGCACCTTCGCCCAGACCTGGGCCGAGCCATTCCGGGGCATGGCGCTGGGCGTCAGGGGCGCGACTGAGATCAAGACGCTGGAGATGTACGACTGCGTGCCGCCCAAGGGGCTGAGAAGCTCCGGGAGGGTGGTCCTGATGGGCGACGCGATGCACCAGATGACAATGTGTAAGTGAGGCCCACAAACTCACTATTGTTTTCAGCCCTAGGAACGAAAAACGGCATGTCTCACGCGATATTGGCCTCCTTGCTTCTTCGGAAATTATTATTGGACACCGTTTGAAACCACCCCTGCATTTGGCGATAACCACCAACAGAATCGCGTCCAGAGACAGCGAAGTCTTGAACCGAAAGCAGCTGACAATCTCCTGACGCAGACCGCGGCGAAGGTGCCAATCACGCGATTGTCGACGTCCAGGACTTCGCCCGAAGTGTGGCGGACGTCCTCCTTCAGCCCGACGCTAGTACCGGCGACCTGCGCGACGCACTGGACAAGTACGAGGATGCCGTGGTGGACCGGTCGCGGCCCGGGGTCCTGGCCGCGAGGAGGGCGTGCCTGGACGCGCACGAGTGGGGGAGAATCGACGAGAAGAGCCCGCTGCTGACGAGGCGGGCGATGAAGTTGGATATCGAGTATGACTGCTAGTTTAAGCGAGCGGCAGCCTTCTATTGTTTGTCGTCTTTATGTTTGCTTTGTTTTCATTCTTCGTTCCGGCCTTCGATTTCATTTCCGCCCCCCTGGTCTTCTTTTCAGGCTATTGTTCTTATTAGCGAGGGTGGAGACAGCAGCCATAAAACACAATGCAGTTCAGCTTTGGCTAGGCTTGGTCTTGGTCTCGCGGTTAGATGTATTTACCCCGCTAACTAGCGACTTTCGCCTATTTCCGAAAATGCCACCTAGGAAAATTAGCCCGAGGTTTATTCCCACGTACAGAAAGCTCACTTCATAAAAGTGGGATTATCTATAGTAAATGCAACTTATACACGGAACGTTCCGGGGAAATATATGTGCGAACAAGCGAGATCACCTTAAGTCTCTCCACCTCTATGGTCTACAGCGGAGGACAGAAGAAGACTGAGAAGTAGATGATACTCCCAGCCGCACCATACGAGTCCGTCCCTTCCGATTCAATCAGCTCCCGTCTTCCCGGATTCCCGCCGATAGGCGCTGATCACCTCCACATCGGGAACCGGGTCACTGCGATCGTCACCGTTACTCGGTTCTACTTCTAGAAGGTCGGAGACGACTTCCTTCACCGCACGGTCCTATTCTCGGCCTGGAATGAAGAATCTCCGCCCAACCCGCCCGCACCGTGATAACTTATGGGTCCCAAATTTCTCGCCTGCAGCTGACAAGGGGTGGGGAGTGTAACACCCGTACCTTGCGAAAATACGTCACTGAGATTTCCACAGAAGTCTGTTGTTGTAACCCGTACGGGATGATTTGCTCCGTTGTAGAATAACGACTTCATTTTGCTCGCGAAAGTAAACCCGCTCAGAGACTCGAAATTTAGAACCTAGAAACAAAGACAAGATCCATCCTGAAAAAAAAAATCCATGGGTGTACAGAATCATCACAGCATACAAGTAGCTTTCACACCAAGCCCTAATTTCCCCAGCAATCATGCGTAGGACCTGTCGCCCCGCTCGTGGTCAACCCGCACGCTGTATGAAACCGACTTCATAATCACATTATCGGGCTGCTGGATAATGTAATCTTGGCTTCCTCGGGTGGCCAGGATATCCTCCTCGCTCCCGCTGTGGCTGTGCTTGTCGCTCTCCACGCCGGTGGCCGTGGCGTAGGCGGAGGCGGTGGTGGTGCCCTTTGTGCGCGAGGAATTCAAGTGCGCGTCGTTGCTCTTGCTGACGCTGCT
This sequence comes from Cephalotrichum gorgonifer, assembly GCA_900312665.1. NCBI lineage: Eukaryota > Fungi > Ascomycota > Sordariomycetes > Microascales > Microascaceae > Cephalotrichum > Cephalotrichum gorgonifer. The sequence continues at coordinate 437,563 of ONZQ02000005.1, read as the reverse complement.
CAGCTTGTAGCCCTGGCTGCCCTTTCCGTGGCCGTGGGAGCGTCCGGAGGAGCCGTAGCCGCGGGACTTCTTGCTGCGGTATTCCTTCGCCTTGCGGAGGAAGACGGGAGCCAGGAAGGGGAGTGAAGAGACCATGTTCTGGAGACACCCGTGTTAGTCCAAGTTAGGAATGTAGTGTAGTTCATGTCGGCGGGTGGGGGCCACGGTTCTGTGGGAAGGGACAGGTTCACTTACGCCCACATTGAACTCGATAACGCCCCAAAGCACGAGATTGGTGGAGTTTCCGTCGCCATTTTGGATCTGGTCGATTGAGAGGTACCGCATGACCGAGCCTACCGTCGTGAATAGACCTAGCAAGAAAATGACGATGAGGCCAATCTTTTTGCTGCGGCTCACGTTGAGCTTCAGGAGGACCGGGATCGGAATAAGGGCGACAATGATATCAGAGACGATTGTGACGACTGCATAGCCCGTGAATGATGGTCCCGGGGCCAGGCACTTGCCGTCCATGCCGGGGTTCCATGATTTTTGGACCTTGAGAACGATTGCGTTAGTTTCCGTGTGTTCTAGATGGCGAGGGTTACGAGGGGCTGAAGCATACCGGTGTGCAGGCGAAGACGAGCGCGAACGTGCAGCCCAGGTGTGAGAGGAATATGAGGATGATGGCACCCCAGACTACGCGGCGGTACATGCGCTGGTTGGTGCCCTCGAAGAGGCGTAGGTAGCTGATGAGGAGCGCGATCTTGAAGAAGCTGATCCCGATCTGGTAGATTGGTCTCCCAGAGTAGTTTACGCGGGTGAAGATTACCGAGTTCGCTTTTGGCCGAAGTGCTAAGGGTAGCCCGAGGCCGTATTTCGTCTCTGTCAGGAGAAAATGGGCGTTAGTCTAATTCGCCCTCTTATCCACAAGGGGACATAGCCTCGAATGATATGAACGCCCATTGAAGACATTGTGGACGGGAGGGTCGAGACGGATACTCACGAATGATACAGATAACGGAATAGGCGATGGCAAAGACCAGAGAAAGCGTTGCCATCCAATCGTCCGCTGCCATTCCGCGAGCTCTAGCGCGTATCCACAACCTCATCCCGACGATCACACTGGCGAGGAAGCTGAGAATAACACAGACGGCGACGATGGTGCGCCATTGTGATATGGCGTCTACCTCGGCCGTTGCGTTCGCGACCCAAACCATGGTGTATGTGCGAGCTCAAGGAGCCGATATGGGAGGAGGGTGTCTGCGGGAGCTGGAGATGAAAGAGTATTGCGCTGGGGAGGCCGGCCCCCGCCTGAAAATTCGGAGCGGGGCTCCTCTGCTGGGGGAGATCTCAACACGCTATGTTGTATAGGTGGCTGTTTAACGGCTTCCGGGGGGGTCCGATCTGCAAACGGCGGCCCTCGGCTTGTTCCGACCAGTTTGCGGGGGGCAAGGGGATGCGGCGGCGGTGATGTGGGAGAGGTAGGGATAATGATATGAGAGTGGAGAAGAGAGGATGGCCTCTTTCTAAATCTAAAAGCTGAAAGAAGAAAGGTCTAGCTCAACTAGACGTGTCGCAGAAGCAGAGCGGGAAAAAAGTAAAATCACCTCGGAGGAATTGAGGACGATCTCAAGGTCTGCGGCAGGGCATTGCGGGAGGAAGTAACGTTTACTTGTAATACTTGTGTGGAGTACGTATTGGAGCAATAGTACAGTCTCCTATTCAGTTACAATGCCGATATGATCACCCGTTCTTCTCGAAAGAGCATCTACCGGACGGGTTCATCACCTAAATCACCTCTCGGGGCAAAACTGTCTTGGAAAATACGAAGAAGACGTGTGAGCAAGGGTGCTGAGCTCTCTGATTGCTCCTCCCCTCCCATGTTTCATCGGTTGGCCAAACCTGTCCACCGGGAGAGACTTGTCTCATCCACTAAACCGCTATAATACGCAGGAATGCAAACCAGGATCTAGGTACGAGGTCAGGAGGTGGTAGGCAGACGGTCGATTGGACCAAGCCAGAGTCGGACCATTAAAAGCAATTATGGAGACGGAGGGGGACAGGTAGCGAGGAGGGCAGATTGGGGGACCCTGGGTGTGACACGGAACAACTTTTGGTGACGAGGCGGAGCCCTTTGTTCTTCTTCGCTTCGCCGCCCCCCAGTAACGGCACCACCCCTGACACTAAGGGAAGGAGATCCTAGTCAACGAAAATATGTTCGGAGAGGTCTCCGAATGGAAACTCGCCTGGCGGCCCAATAGGAGGGGCTGCCGGGCCTCAGGGGCCGCCTAGGTGGAGGGGAGGGTCGGAGGGGTATATTCGCGACTGGCACATCTGGAGTGAGTATAGAGCCCCACTCTATATGCGGCACTCTCCTCTTCCTTGTAACTAGGCGACATTAAAATGGTTTTGCAGGACATTGAATACTTGGCACGCGAAATAGTAAATTTGATGCTCCCTGAATAGCGTCGCAGACGTAACCCCCCACGGCTGGCCGGGGGCATAATCCCTGGGCTTGTTGGCTTGAGGTGGCTTGGGGTGAATGAACTGGCTTGTATGGGTACGATGGGAGCTGAGATGGAATTGGTGGGGGGAATCACTTGTACTCGTTGAACGTGAAGAGTGAGCTACCATGGGCCGCCGTCATCCCGCATATGGTGCCTCGCATGCCACTACCATACCTCCTGGAGAAGAAGTCGGCGCCCTGAATGTGGCTAGCTGTACGACATGTCCAGATACATACGCAAGTATTACCTGTTTTGCGAACGAGGATGATTGAGCAAGCATGATCTACAAGCACATCTTTAAAGTACTCCTGCCACAGGCCGACAGCTACATGCAAGTACGGAGTACTTATACATCCATGTCGGACATGGCTACTTGTATCCAGCCTCCCATGAACCGTTCTTCCGACGGGTGCGTCGTGGCGCTCCCGATTTGTACAATGGCTTGCCGATCCCAACGATGTGAAGGCGGGGGTGGAACTGGAGGAGGCGTTTTAATGGCGCACAGCGACATTAGCGCATTCGCTTGGCGGACCTGATCTCCGCTGGCTCGGTCGCTCTTATCAGAGGCGGCATCGCACATCTTTCTGTACTGTACTTGTGTGTGTGAGTCGGTAATTGATGCGCGCGCCATCAGTCTGTATTAGCGCGTAGAAAATTTCTCCTGGGACCTTCTGGTGTCGAATGTAACTACTCCTCCACACCGGTGAGGTAGTTTTAGTGTTACGTCGCAATGACAAGTGTTCCTTCTCGGCATAAACACGAAGCGCAGCCGCAAGTTTCGAAGCTAGGCCTGCGGCCCCTAGTATAGCGCGAGCCTTAACCTTCCTCCGGGGCTTTTGTGTGGGAGTGTCCCCTGTTGAGTGACACAGTATGTACCCTTTGAATCCTACACGTTATGTCGAAGTGGCGGGAGGTATACGAGAATGGCGACTGATGATAGGCCAATGGCACGAGAAGCACTTGTCCTCCCCGGTCTGGTGGGGGGAGATGAGAAAATTCGCCCGTCTTCATAAGATCCCTCTAAGCTACCTCCCGGGTGCACCCCTGCAAAGAATGCCTCGGATAAGCCAAGCTCCAGGAATACCTAGTGTCTCGACCGGCTCAATCTCCCCGGCAGGCTTTGCAGATCGGCAGGGGCCATCCATTGGAGGAGGGGCAAGTACAACCGCTCGTGTTTGTGGCTTTGGTCCCCGGGAACCGGCCGTTATTCATACCCTAGGCTAAGGTGGTGGAAGCGGGTGGAGTCTTGTCCAGGAGGAAAGCAACGACACAGCAAGGTTTCGAGGTTAAGCATGGGAGGAGAAGACCCCCCCTTTTTCCCTTTTTGAATGGAGGCAAGTTACCGCGTACTTGTACCTATACTTAGGCGATTCGTGGGAGCAAAAGCCTTTCTTGGACTTGGAATCAATCTCGCCGTAACTAAATACTCATCTGTATGTTCCCCAGCGATGCCCACTTGGGGGATACCTCCTCTGGCACACAGCCAGACACTTGTATACCGCGCGCGAGTACAGGATCCCACAGGCACCCGTCACCTATGATAATCTCGTTCTTGACTGTCGCCAAGGCTATTGGGTCATACATACATGCAGATGTTCGTAGTTCCCCCGAGCACGCTCAATGTAACAGATGCGAGGTATTAAATCCAAATGTATGCGGGTACGAGTACTCTCTTCTCGATACCAGAGCCTCCAGGGGTCCGATTAATATTTCCCGGCATATTATTCATTTGGAGTACTCCGTACGCCGTAGTGTGCCACTCTTTCCCTTCCCTCCTTTCCATCATCCCCCCTTGTAATATTGGTTTTCCACCAACGGCGTAATACAAGTACTCGTTTCACATGTCTCTGGTTCCTCGCACCTTCCCGCGTTTTTGGCTTCCTTGGTTCCACACACCCCGGCTGCAGCTCGCTTGCAGGTTTCCCGCGTGGCCCAGTCGTTCCTTCACCCGAGAACCATTCTCCATTATAAATTTTTTTGTCTTTCCTATTTCTCCCCGCTTTCCGACCCTTCCATCCCCATACGACCTTGACCGCCCCCTTTGAGAGTCTTGTGTTCTTTACTTCTTTTTTTTCTCTTTCTTTGGGTGCTGTAAACCATCCGTAAAAACGCGAACCATAGAGTTTCGCACACCATCCCGTCAGCAGCTTCCCCCTTTCCTTCACCCCCCACTTTTTAATATCTCAAGACCCAAACACTCCAACGCGGGTTGCCTTGCGCCGGGACCTCGACTTGCCATCACATATCGGCACTCCCAACCCAAGAAACCAAAAAAAAAAGAGACGACCGAGCCAAGATGTCAGATACCAAAGAGGGCAGCCTGAAGGAAGCCCAGGTGCCCGGCTCCTCGAGCAGCGGGGAGCACCCGCCTGCCTCCAACATTGACGCCGCGTGGGACTTCCTAGACGCCAATCGCGGCGTGGAGGACGTGCATGCGTCCGAAGCGGAGTTGAAGCGTCTTCGGCGCAAGATCGATTGGCATATCGTGCCGATCATGTTCTGCTGCTATACCATGCAGTTCCTTGACAAGGTTATACTGAACGTGAGTGATGACCCGCATCTCCCGCATCTCTACCTCGATCCCCCGATTCACACCCCCTTACCCTAGATCGGCAGCGATCTGCGGGTGTACGATGCCCTCGTCCCGTGATACTAACTTGTCGATCACCACAGTATGCCGCTGTTATGGGCATCCACGCGGAGCTAAAGCTCCAGGGCAATGACTTCTCCAACGTTGCGACCTTCCTCTTCGTGGCCCTACTTGTCTTCGAGATCCCCAACAGTATGTAAACTCCGTCTATATTCCCCGTCCCATGTTGCCGCATCTGGCTATGTTGGAAGAGCGTGGCCTTTCTCCATAGACCATAAATCACATCCATTACTAACAACGTCTACCCATCAGCCTACTTCTTGCAGAAGGTTCCCGCGGCCAAGTGGCTCGGAGCCAATGTGATACTATGGGGCGTTGCCACAGCCTGCGGAGCTGCCGCTACTGGCTACGCGTCTCTCCTAGTGTCTCGCATCTTCCTCGGTATCTTCGAGGCCACCATCGCCCCCTCGCTGATGCTGATCAGCAGCCAGTGGTACACCAAGTCTGAGGCCGCCCCGCGTTTCTCCTTCTGGTATCTCGGCCTCGGCCTCGGCCAGATTCTCGGTGGTGCCATCTCGTACGGCTTCCAGCATATCTCGCCCACCGCCCAGCTCTCCGGGTGGAGGGTCATGTTCGTAGTGCTCGGGTGCGTCACCGTCTGCATCGGCCTGTGGACCTTCTTCCTGCTCCCTGATACGCCTATGAAGGCACCGTGGTTGAGTGAGAGGGAGAAAGTCGTGCTGCTCAAGCATGTCAGTGTCAACCAGACTGGTATTCAGAACCGCAAGTTCCGGTGGTCGGAGATTGCGGAAGCGTTGCTCGATCCGCAGCTGTACCTCCTCCTCCTCTCCGTTGTCTTGGTAAGAATACGCCCTGTGGATTGTTGAATTTTGTCTGCTAATAACGTCCTTTTTCTAGCTGTCCGTTTCTAGCGGTGTTGTCACTACCTACTCCGCCACCCTTATCAGGGGCATCATCCTCAACCCGAAGAGGGCTGCGCTCATGAACATGCCCTCGGGCGCCGTGAGCATCTTCTTCACTTTGTTTGTCGGCTTTGCCATCCGTAAGCAATCCAACCGCTGGATCTGGATCATCGCCTGCATTATCCCTGCGTATGTTGTCCATCCTCCCCTCTGAATCGGCACCTTGGCAGGAGAAGGAAGCACAATCCTAACATGGTGGTTTACAGAATTATCGGGGGCGCTCTGATGTCCTTCCTCCCCTCCACCAACAAGGCTGGTGTCCTGGCTGGTATCTACCTCGTCAACGCCGTTGTCGCGCCTCTAGCCGTCTTCTACAACGTAAGAGTTGCCTTTACCCCATTACGCAATATCCACCAAGACTGTTCTCTTTCTAACTGTGCATGTCAGTGGACCGCCGCAAACTTCGGCGGCGCGACCAAGCGTGCTTTCGCCGCCGCCGTTCTCAGCGGCTCCTTCTCCATCGGCAACATCATCGGCCCGCAGACCTTCCAGGCTCGCGACGCTCCTGGATACCGCCCCGCCAAACTCGCCGTTATGGGCACCCAGGCCGGCTGCGCCTTCACGACCGTATGCCTCTTCGGCTACTACTACTGGCAGAACAAGAAGCGCGGCGCTGTCAACGCCAATGAGGACGAGTACCTCTCCCAGGAGGCGTGGGCTGGCATGACGGATCGCCAGAACAAGAAGTTCAGGTATAGTTACTAAAGAGACGGGCATGATCTGGTAGGCTTCTTCGATGTGGCATGCCTCGAATCCCATTGTGTGACGGCGTGGCTGGTCGGTATTACTTTTAAAACCAAATAGATATTTATTAAAGTTTTATCTGTAACCAGTTAGAAATCCAATAAAAAGCTCCCGTGGCCTGTATTCTAAATTCCCGTGAAATCCAACCTATGCCGCTGCAAGTGGCAACAACACGACCTGGCCCGGCCTCTCCTCTTCACTGCTAGGAAGCACACCCAATTGCCTGAACCGGCTTAGATGGTCAAAGCTCAGGCGCCGAGCCAGGGTACTGTATATTGGTGAGCTATGTTGGTAATAGTCTGGACTACATAGGTAACCTGACACTACAATGGACCTCTAAACATATGCTAATCGAACCTTATTATTATACGGGATTTTTCTATTAGCACTTAGGTTTATATATCAACCTGCAACACTCACCAAGGACAACCATATATAGGCCAGTGACACTAGCGTATCTATAGGCTGATTTCTTGCTATAAGGAGTGGAAACGGCCGTGGTGAGAAGATACGCAAGTCCGAGTGTCCCGGGGACATTTGATGGTACGATTACTTGAACCCTCATCACAACACCAACCCGGAATTATATGACGGAGAGTTCTAAAAACCAATTTTTTGGGTTATTTCCCACTGCTTTCCTCACCACAAGAGAAATCCAAGCTCCAACAATAATTAATGAGACGCCCTATCGGATACCACACGCTACATTTGAAACCGACCTCTATTTTTCTCTTTCATCCTTTTTACCCTACCGCTATGCTGGGGAAAAATCAAACTCCATAAAGAAAGAAAGAAAAGAAAACACCGACAGGTAGCATGCATGCCCTCTCTGTTAAGCACGTCCACCGGCCATACTCGAAGCCCTGCCCTGAACTTGCCCATGCCTACATATGTCTGTTCATGAGCTCAAAACATCATTCGGTTTTGGTCGGAAGGGCCCCCCGGAGTCGCAACCACCTTTGCGTTGGTCGGTAGGGTATCCAAGGTCCGCAGCGAAAAGTGGTTCCGGAAGTGGACTACTCCATTCGACTCCTCGCGATACCAGAGGTTGATAGGTAGAGTCTCATCCCGGAAATTGACGCTTCGGTGATTGTCGTTCAAAGCCATCATTATCAGGCACCAGATGGCCAGGTTGCCGGTGAGGACTTGATCGCCAGCAACACTCCACGGGATAGCCTTCCATTCGGCTCCAAATTGATCCGGGTCATTCTCGCTAACCCGGAAATATCGGACGACGATGACCTCTCTATCAGAGGCGATGAAGGCGTACGGCGTGTTGCTGAACCGCGCGTAGCAGGCGAGCTGGTGGAGAGGAATGAGGTCTGAGCTACTCGGCTTCTCCTGGGAGAGGGAGCTCGAGTGCCAGGTTTTGCTAACACGAGCTGAACCGACGACGAGCCAGGGCCTACCTCCGTCTTGTTTGTTACCTAGGGAAACACTTAATCTAGGAACGTAGATGAGATCGCCAGCGGCTGGTAGGCGGCGGCAGGAGTCGATGATAATATTGGAGGGGCTGAGACTGCGGCCCACACGCGATAGAATAACCCGAGCACCATCACCAGCAGTGCGTTCCAGAAGGTCGTCGAGATGGTGTTTCGTCATCTCCCTCACATCATTGGCACTGTTGATGGTGTACGGGGGTATCGGGGACCTCGGGGGTGCAGGACTGTTTGAGGGTGGCCAGATGAAGATGCATTGGAAGGCGGGCCAGAGATTGGCGAAAGTGAAGTCGTCCCAGCTCGAGATATGTTCGGGCTTTATCGCCGTCTTACCCAAACTATCATACATACGGACTGGAGTGTCCCGTACGCTGCCGACGGGGGGGCCGCGTTCGAACAGCACAGAGGCAGTGGTGGGATATCGTTTAGACATAGCGGAGAGCGAAAGATGATACGAATCGTAAAGGTTGAGTGTATTAACGGCTGAGTTTGCAAGAGAGGATATTTTATACTCCTCTACTAGTTCTCTCGCCACACTAAACATCCATTGTATCGGTTGCTCAACATATTTCACCCTACTTTCCAGAGCAGTCCACCCATGAAATATAGACAAAGAGAATCACACCAAGCCGGAACTCTCACTTGCACCCCAGGGCCCATTCTGCCCAAAACCAACATGTCTGAAGAAGATGTAGGATCGCTGCTTTTAGTCTACCACTTAAATCCGTTCCCACGCAATGCACTGGACTTCGTCAGACTTAGAAACAGCAGTTGGTATATCTCAACAGTATGTAGGAGACACTGCTGTTGGTACGGCATATGATATGTCGCACAGCTAACACCAAGTGTACTATGCTAGGACGGACCTTATAGTGAGTGGGGCCAGGGATGGAACCGTCTCTAGCCGACCAGGCTGGTCCAGAACTTCTCCATCACATCACCATGCTTTGCATACGGTGTCCCAGTGTCACTCTTGCATGAATTCTGCAGGGGTGCATGCGGGCAGGTATGCTAAAGTGCTGTAGCCTACCAGGCGTACTTTATTTACGGCCGTGCATTGGTGGATGATAGGTGGGTGTTTATGTACCATGTGCTTGTTTTGCGACATATCGTATCGGTGGATGAATAGGTTGCCGTCTGTAAAATGCCCACCCATCAAGAAGCGGTAGGTGAGTCTCACATTGTTAGCAGAGGTAAGAATGACAGGTACCATAGATGAAGAATAAAATGTGACCGATGGGCGAAAGAGAAGAAAGGGGGTATCAGAGATGTGATTGGGGCATGTTTGGTTTCGTCGTAGGCGATCGGTTATTTGATCCTTTATTTTTATCAACTTCATCCGTTCCATACCGATACATTTGTGGCTATGTCGCAGGCTCCCAGTCATTTGATCCATGCGCTTAGTACTCGTGGCCGAATGCATTCCTGGGTCGATGATATTTACCTTATAAAATCAATACTGCTACTGGTCCCCTTTGTCCCTTTGACAGACGGCTATTCATTTGATTCTTCCTCTTTGCGAGCCGAACGCGTCCCGGGGCCGACAAATGTTTGGTTTTGCAGGTGTGATTCATTCTGATTGTCGTCGCGCATGGCCGAATGCATCTGAGTCGATGAAGCTTACCTGTTGCTACTGCGCTCCTCCCTTTGTCGGCTGCTCCTTAACTTTTTCATCCGAGTCGACAGGGCGGAAAACATTCCAATGCTGGTTTATCTACTCGCCATTCCCACAGCATGGGGCTTCAGGAGGAGCCGCCCAATTTCACTTCCACGCTTCTGTTACGATTCTCTTTCCCATTTTCAAGTGCAAACACGGGGTAGGCATATCTCACTCTACAATTAATTTCGGTAACCTACCCTAAGGGGCTCCTCGACGATGCCAATCCTGAAGCCGCTTCCCGATTGCGAAGGACCCAAACTGGAGCCCTTCACCCAGGATATTACTGCCCATGAACTTGAGTTTCTCGAGGTCCCGCTCTTCGAATCGCAACTGCATTCCATCATCATCAAGCTCAAGATAGATGGTCGAGTCTATTGCCTCAAACTGGTGAATACCGATGCCCTTAATCCGCCCATCCCTATGTCTGGAAATGGGGGACAAAAAGATATGTACAGTTCTACAAAGCCGGTGTATCTGGTTACCTTCATCATCGCGAGTTTGATCGATTCGACGAGGATCGCGCCCGAAAGGAATCCCCGGCTTTGTGGCAAGCCTTATTCGACCACAACGATCAATTTAACTGCGAGTGTCGTGCCTTCGGTCGGCTCAAAGAGATTGGGCGCGAAGACATTGCGGTCGGATGCTACGGCTACGTATCTCTGCCTCTGACCAAGGACATCTTGCAAAATGTAGAAAAGGTTGCGCATCCGGACTGGGGCAGTGAACCGCTGGACCTGCGGGAGATATCTGGACCCCGAGGTGGCCCGGACGATGGCTCACACTGTGTCCTGGGCATCTTGAAGGATTGGGTCCCGTTCGATGAACCTCGGTCGGACCATGAACGAGCCCTCGAGGAACTACGACAACATTCAATGTTTCCGAGAATGCTTCGTAATGGTAAGGCACTGCACCGATCCGGTATCGTCATCTGCGATATCCACCATGCGCAGTGGGTCAATGGCATACTCGTCGACCTCAGCTGCGCCATGACAATCCCACATGTGCATGGACCAGGCGGGACTTCAAAGTGTCCGAGCTGGACATTCGCAAGCGCAGCGGCGTGGGACCTATATTGCTTCCAGATCCGCATCATCGATGGGTGGAATCATATCGAATGGTCGGATTGGTACCCCATCGTCACCCCGCCAAGGAAGTGCACCATCCGGGCATACGGAGTAACAAAAGCGATGTTGAAAGAAGCACGGAGCATGCGCGACCGCCTTCGTCCCCGCCCAAAGCAGTATGGGCCATACCTTCCGATCCTAGCCCACTCCCCCGAGCCAGACCTGGAGCTCATAGAACTACCTCCCTACGACCCAGCTATGTTCGACTGGAGGGCGGCCGGAGCTACTTGTGGAAAGGGCCGTGGGGGGGAGGAACGCGGGGCAGTGGCGAAAACGTCAGCAACGACCAGTTCCTCAGGGGGTGGGGAGAAAAAGACAGTAGAGCAGAGGGCGGCGAGAGCGCATGCAAGGAAGGAGAAAAAGATGGCGAAGCGGAGGGCAGATGCTAAGACTAAGGCCTGACGAGTTGCTATCAGGCGATCTAGGAGACATAGGGTTTGGTGTAGGGTGCTGGACGAGCTTTCACATTCCAACACAAAGATACTTCTAAATTAGAGGGTCCCTTGAGTTATTGCAGGGCTTCTTATATTTGATGACGGGCGGATCAGGCATGCTCACAGAGATCATCACTCCTATAGCCTTGGTGGATTATGAAGCGTGACTACTGGTGGCAACGTGATAGTTATTAACTGGCCTGCTTCGCCCCTGCACTTACCTAAAACAGTAGAAAGTCCGTTATTCCTAATCCTTACTCCATGTACAGTCTTCCCCTGGACCACTCGCCTAATCAGGAATCTTCCTTTCTCCCACCAGTCTAACAACTATGCATTGAGTAGTTTCTCATGGACGCCGCCATAACGCTCCCCAGAAATAGGAAGAGTGTCAAGAATATTATGGAGCGCAGCCATGTCCCCGTCAGTCAACGATGCAGGGTTGCAGTTCTCAGCAACTCGCTCGAGATTGGTGGAGCCGGGGATGGGGATGGCGCCCTGGCGACACACCCATCCCAGGGCGACCTGAGCCGTCGTGACCCCCTTGTCCTTCCCTATTCTCTCCACAGCCTCTACGAGCTTGAAATTCTGGGCGAAGACCCCCAGCTGGAATCGCGGCAACCCGCGTCGGAAGTCATCCTGCTCGAGGTCATCCGGGGTGCGGATCTTACCGGTCAGCAACCCGCGGCCAATTGGGCAGTATGCTGCGATGGGAATTCCAACTGTTCAAAAAATACGGGCTATTAGTGAATGCCACCTTTTCTTCTGTAGCTATATCTTCTCGGGTGATTCCTTACGTTCACGGCATGTGTCTGCGATATCGTTTTTGAGAGGGTCGGGGGTAAAAAGACTCAACTCGATCTCAACAAGCGAGATAGCATGTATGGCATGCGACTTCCGGATGGTTTCTGCGCTAACTTCGCTGAGGCCAATGCCGCCAATTTTCCCTTCTTTAACTAGTTCTGCCAGAGCCTTGACCGAGGTCTCGATGGGGACCTTGGGGTCCACCCGCGCACATTCAAAGACATCTATCGTTTTGGTGCCGCCCAGAACCTTTACAGCCTCATCTACCGAAGCACGGATTCCGTCGGGACTCCCATCGGGGCCGACTTTTCCGTCGTAGGCGCCTTTGATGCTGAGGACGACCCTGCTGGCGTCCTCAGGGTACTTGTCGAAGTAGTACTTTAGTAGATGGAGTGAGTTTGCCTGTGGCGTTCCATAGTGTATACCCTGCATGCGTATTAGCCCATCTGTCTGGCTTGCTTGCCTCGTTTGATTTGGCCTTTGGGGGCTGGTTGGTGGCGCTATTCCCAAATCCGCACGCACACGGACTTACACCATTCCAAAGGTTGGCACCTTGATCTAGAGCTGTTTTCATAAGGTTTACCGCAACGGGATAGTCGACAGGTGCCCATGGGATTGACAGTCCTGAAGTATAAAGAGTAAGCTTGTATGTACCTTTCACGTTGTCGGCGACCCCAGTGAATTGGTCTTTCCACCCCTTATAACCTCTGGAATAACGAAAGGGCCCACTTAGCAGAGAGAGAACACTTACCCAACATGCCGAATCCAACATGGCCCACCGCCTTGCCATCGATGGTGATGGGAGCTGCTCTAATGGTGCTCATCGCGAAAAGAAAATTGAACGGCGGTTTTTGAAGCGGGGATAGAAACTATACAATAAATGATAGTGCATTCACTAGAATATTCGCTAGTAGAGAAGGCAGCGCTTATATCAACAGCACGGAACGCTGGTCCCTCAAACGCTTGGGCTCAATATCATAGGCAGGCGCACTGCATGTTGATCTAGTGGTGAATGAGTACTCACATGGGGTTAAGCCTAAACTCCGAACGTACCTGAAAGTCTCACCAAGTCCCATAGACGTGTGCCATAGTAGTAGTTAGCATCAGCACTAGCTCACAAGGAGCACAATGAGGTAGAAGCCACCAGGATAATATTTGTAATAGTCAAACTACCCGTTTAATACATCACAAGGACTTCGACATGAGAGGCCCGTACATGTGGCTTTCCAATTCATCACCGGTGAAACAGCTCTAGACACCGGGCATATCGGAAATTAGCTTTACAGTACGGGTAGCCATTGTACCCGTCGCTTATTTATAGTGTTTGTAAGCTAATGATGGTGTAAAGTTTACTTCAGCTAGTCGCTTAGCGAGTCATTTCCAGGAAAAGTTCCCAAAACTTTCTAGCCAGTCTGGCGGTCTTTCACATAGGTGGTGGATATATCCCCGCTTTTGCTCGAGATGGATGATTTAGAATCTGACATAGGATCTTCCGCATGAGAAAGATGCGGAGATAGGTCTCTTCAAGGGACCCGAGACATGATACCACCAAACTCTCGGAGTCCTCCAAAAACCCGTACCATTTTTTGGCTGTGACCTGGCATTTGTAGATTAGCATGTATTGATAAATCTCCTAGCTCGGGAATCTATTCATCTTGTTCGAGAGGCCCAGGGCAAAGAGGAACGAATGGCACCCTCTCTACTAGCTATGGTCATATGTAGCATCTGGCTCTGAAAAAGACCACGATAGCCAAAGTCAAGTCTACCTCCTACAGGATGATTGAGAACTTAAGAATACACCTTATATTAAAGCACATATATGTACTGCCTAACTTGCTTATAGTCAGTGATGCCCCCTGGCAGACCTCTAACACATCTTCTGCGGCTGACGCCTGGCCCTGGTAACCCCCTGGGCTGTTCAACTAAGAGGGACGAAGACTTGGTTGATGTCAAGTCCCCATGACCCATCAGACGTGGAGACCCTAGACTTACCTTCCTAGAAGCCTATTATAACCTAGATCATAATACTAAGTATAAGTCCCTATATAGTATAAGAGTCTTATTTTGCAGACTTTAGGACTACTAAATAAGTTCCTCTTAGTATACTTAGCCAGGCTACTACATGATTCATCAGGGTGGCTCTCTTCTAGGTTTAGCCTGAGGCCAAGAGTGAGGTTGAGGCTAAAGAAGCTCTAACCTTATCATTTAGCGGTTTCATATTCTTTGTTCTAATAGACCAAAAACCTAATTCCCACTTGCCCAGCCTGAGAAGTCAGCCTCTACTAGATTCCAAAGCTCGCGACCACCAAAGATATCCATGTCGAAGTCTACTATGGCGTCTAGCCCCATTGATACCTCCGATACGGCACCTTGCTGAGCCATCTGCCCCGCGCCACCACACGCGGAGCCCATCCCTCTAGCATCAATCCTCGTGTCTAGACCGTGGGTACCCCGTCCAGAGCCCTCCCGGGAAACCGACATGATCCTATCCCGTAACTCAGCGAAGATCCGTACAAAAGCCGCGTCCTGCCCCCACCGGACATAGAAATCCTCCACGTGCTCTGTGACGGAATTGAGAAGCTCGATGTCCGCCCTCGCGAGCCTGGTCTCCGGTTCTCTCAAAACGCCGAGGGCGATGACGACGGCGGCGAGGAAGGGTTGGCTGGCGCTGAGCACGGTGGATCTTATGCGGCGGTCGGCGAGCTGGAGGGTTTGGAATGCGATGGTGCGGGCGGCGCTGGCACAGAGGGCGGAGGCGCGCAGGAGTCGGGAGGTGGGAGGAAGGGCGGCGGAGCGCTTCTTTACTTCTGCTATGAAGCTCTGGTGAGGGAAGGTGAGGGATATGCGGAGGACTGTGATTTGGGCCTGGAGAAGATGTCAGCTGTCGATGGGGAGACTTGGAAAGAGGGGGATGCTTGTTCCTGGGCTAGGCTTACGGAGAAGTACTGCTGGGAGAGGAAGCTAGAGAGAACGGAGTGGCTCCCCTCGTCTAGATACCCTAGTCCCTCGCCTCCAGGCCTGAGGCTCTCCGGGAGGCAGCGGTCCCAGTCCAGGAGGGCCTGGTCGAGTCTACATGTCTCAAGGAACAGCTCCTCGGAGTCCGGGAAATTTCGTGAGTACAGCCTATCTGATATCCTACCCATTATTCCCGCAAGCGACACCCACGCCGCGAAGTAATCTGGGGGGCCGTCCTCGGACGACACGCTCGTCGTGTAAGAAGGGAGCATCCGGTCGAAGTCGCCATTGCGGGTGCATGACGGACGACCGCACTCAAGCTGTAAGAGCTTCTCCAGCGAGAAGCAGGACCACCATAGTCGTCTGTGCAGGTCGTAGTTGGCCTGGTATCCCCTTGGGGCGTTGACAGAGTTGTCGTTTCCCGGCCGCTGGACGTGGAGCTTGTGGAGGCCGAGCGACTGGGCTACCCGGATGGCCTGGCCGACGACATGCCAGGCCTGTCCGTCCCTAGCCTGGCCGTGGAGGGCTAGGGCAAGGAGGAGAAGCGCCTGGACACTTGTCAGATATGACATGCCTGTTAAATGGGAGCTCAGACCGTAGCAGGCTCTTAAGTATCGAGTGCTCTCTTCAGAGGCACAGCCCGACTTCTCATCTATGCCTATACAGGCTATGATGTATATCATGGCAAGACTCGGCACGTCCCTCACCGCTATCTTCCCCTTCAGCCCTATGGGTTCCTCGTCTTGCACCGCCAAGAGGCGGTCGATATATGTCTCGAGATCGACCCTGTCAACGGCGGGGAAGAGCGGCCAAATGTTTGTGACGAAGGTGTCAAGGTGGATATACAGGATTTCACGTGACGGCAAAGCTGGAAACTCATGCTCGAGCGGTACGGGGAACTCCTCGCTGTGACGCATCCCGTGCCGAAACAGCGGGCCGACCGGAGGTAGCCCCTGGGTACCTAGGTGTAGATCGATGAAGGCAGAGAGACACTGCACGCTAGTTCCGCCTACGAACTTGAGGAGACAAGAACATTAACAACATTGGGGGGGGGCCTCAGAAGCAAGGGAAACCACTAACCTTGACCCTGTATGGGGTATCGTCGGTGTTGACGACCGCATCTGGGGACACGCCAGAGGCATGCCCTTGAAGAGCTACCTGACTGTTCTGGGCCGTCATGCTAAGGCGGTATCCCCGCGAAACCCACGATATGGCCTCTTCTTCGTCCGTCCTGCTATTCTGGAGTGGGAGCGACGCCCCCGACCCCGACGCGCTGCAGCCGCATCGTCCGGAGGTCTGACGCGGGGTATCCTCTCCCACGTCCGTTGATATAGAGCCGTTCAGATCCATACTTGCGGGGCTCGCACCTGGCCCCATCCAATTTCCAGGATGCTGCGCGGGCCTGGGTTCCGACTTCCGCCGAGACCGCCGCCCACGGCCCTCCGGTAGTGCCCGTGACCTGATGGTCGGCCCATTGGAGGGCTTCCTGAGATCTGTGGTCTCACAGGTCTCGTTCCGGACGGTGCAGTTGCCGCACTTGGGGAGCCTCGCGTCGCAGCGCACCTTGCGCTTTCTACACTGGTTGCAGGCAAGCGAAAGGCGCATTGGTTTCCGGCGGATCGGGTCACCCGCGGTGTCCTCGGGCGACCGGTCGGGGCTCAGGGCATTGCCTAGGTCAGCCGAGCCGGGCAATTGAGCTCCTTTGTCGAAGGCAGCTGGGATGGAGGGATCCATCGGGTGTGGGGCCCCTGTTAGGAGTTGAACCGGAGATTGGCTTGGTAATATGCTCAAGCAGCACTAGCATTCGTGCGGCTCGGTTTAGACATGGAGAGAGAGAGAAGACCCGGAGAGCCGAAGGGTCGGATGGGGAAGGCTTGGATCCTTATGTTCGACCGTGCGGGGTTCTAGCATTTGAGCTGGAAAGCCCCTATATGGAGGAGAGCTAACTATCCAAACATCGATGAGCTTACCTTCGGCAGATTGCTAACCCCACCTGTAGTCCCCTGTATCCAATATTTATGGTTGGACTAGCTTTGTGGAGATCGCTTGACCCCACATGCCCCCGCATTACCCCCACATCCCGATCCGTGTTGCAGGGTTCGACGAGTGAGTGAGCACAAGAGGTGAGAGATGGAGAGATGCTGGGAAGGATAATAGGAGATTTTATACACGAACTTGGTTGTCGATAAACTGGTGATCACACTGCCCAAGACAGAAGCCCCGTAGTCAACTCGACTAAACCGGGTTGGTGTAAGTCCCGAGCAGCCCTAACAGTTCATGCTTGTTGCGGATAAACCACGCGACTGAAGCCAGCTTTTGCAGTAGGCTGGAGGCGTAGCTATTTTCTTTCTCCCGAACACCCTATCTCCATACATGCCCCGAACTATGTGCCTGCCCTGGGCCTAAACGCCACTTAAACTCAATTTCTCCACCACGATTCCCATGTCCTTAGCCGCCAACCAGTTCTTTGCTCCACTATAATTACAGTTGTATTTCATGAACTGAGCCGGATCGAGCTTTACCTTGTTCGATCCGACATCCGTCCCCGGCCTCGCCTGCTCCCGGCTATACATCTGTATCAAGCTTGCACGCTCATGTCTAGCCTCGTATACTCGCAAGAGTGCCTCGTTGACCTGTTGCCCCGTTGGACCGTCAGGCAAGTCTGCAAGAAACGCCTGCAACGCCTCTGCGTCCTCAAAGCTCTGCGAAGCACCCTGCCCCTGGGTCGGAAGCATGGCGTGAGCTGCGTCACCGATGAGTATGGTGCGGCCCCGCACCCAGCGAGGGAGAGGATCGATGTCACGCAGCTGCCAGAGCCCCACGTCAGGCGCGCGCTCGAAGATCTCGAGCATCCAGGCGGGGAACCCCGCGAAGGCCTTGAGGAGCGCGGGGATGGAGCCCTGCGCGACCCAGGAGCCGGCGGCGGACGTCTCGTGCATGTTCTCGTCGGGGACGAGGGCGACTATGCCGAAGACTTTTCCGCCGCGGCCGGGGCCCATTATGACGCGGCGGTCGTGGCCGACAACCATGGTGGTGACTGGCTTGGCTATGTCGAGGACGTCCTTTGGGATTTTGAGTCCTGACAGAGACTCGACGGGTAGCAGCATTCTATAGGCCGATATTCCCGTTGGAATCGCCTCGCGGGGCTCTCCCACGACTGCCTGACGCACGACTGAGTGGATTCCGTCGGCGCCGATGACAATGTCAGCATCCAGTGTTTCACCGCCATTGATGGTAACTGTTCCCTTGTACGGATCGCACGATGTGACCCTCGACGCAGTCCGGATCTCCACCGGGCATCCCGGAAGATCGGTGCTGGTGGCTGCGTTCTTGAGGGCGGTGTGGAGGTCCTGGCGATGGTATAACACGCGATCGGCCCCGAACCTGGCGAAGTCGAGATTGACCTGGCGAACGAGCTTTCCAGACTGATTGAACATGCGGAATGCCGTGTCGACCAAGGGTTCGCAGAGCCCGAGGAAGGGAGCCAGGCCCCACGATGAGACGATCTTGCTCGCGTTCGGCTGCAGGGAGATCAAGGCGCCGGTTTCCTTAAGCATCTCGGACCGCTCGAGAACAGTGATAGTGCGGGTGGGGGACCGTAAGGCGATGGCCTTGGAGGTATCAGTTCACGTTTCTGATCAAGATGGGATTCGTCAATGTGCCAACTCACTGTCGCTAATCCTGCGATTCCACCGCCTATAATGGTGATTCTCACTCCATCCTGACCCTGGTGAACCTCGCTTGCGGTCGGCATGTCATTCGTCTCGGATACCCCCAGAGCTGGGTGTCTTTTCTTCAGTATATTGACAGGGGGAGGCCTTGACATTAACCGATCGGCTCTCAGTGCTCAGAAATCACGGTCAACCTTTAGACATCACTGACTGGGAGCCAACCCCGAGCTTAAAGAGCTTGGCCGGCCTGGGCCTGATGCTCTCGGGACCCCGCGTTGCAAGCCGGTGGGTGTGTCCCCGAACCGAAAGCCCCAACCGACGGGAGCCACCCTAGCTAAATTTTGGGGTATTGCGGGGAGGGTTACAAATTGCTTCCACCCGATTGGGACCCTGACGGCTTCCCAGAGGTGAACTAGCTCGAAAGGAGTTAGACTGCAACATGTTGGTCACAGGAAATGGAGACATGATCCCTGCATTCGGGACCACCTACATTCCGTACCTTGTGGCCGAGTTGACTCCCGACTTTGGTTCGGCGAAGTGAATAATATTTAAGCACCCCGGACGGACCAAAAAAGCAACCCAAAGCACCCCAGAGCCACGACCACTTACCATTAAAAAAACATGGCTCACCGGGAGGCGGGTTCAGTCGAACTCAAGGCCGACATGGTCATCCAGCACATCGAGGGCCGAAATGATGACAAGCACGGTCACATCGAGGGCAATGCACTCCTCGTCAACAAGGACGGCGTGATCCGCAATATCCCAGTGCCGTCATCCGACCCCAACGACCCGCTAAACTTCCGGCCGTGGGAGAAGTATGCCGTTGTGTTCTGCTGCTGCTGGTTCTCCATCATGGGGCTGTCCATGGCGAGCGGGCTGGGCGCCATCCTCCACGTCTTCTTTGAGCTGTACACGCCGCAGGGGTACGATGCCGAGCAGGTGGTCTTCTTGATTACGCTGCCTACCCTCTGTATCGGCCTGGGTAAGTCTTCTGTGTTTTCACCAGCATTAATACTTGCATTAGCTGGATAAATCTGGTCATCTGTGGTTAATGTGTTACGAAAGGCAACTACATCATCCTCCCCTTGGCCCTGGCCTACGGCCGCCGGCCCGTTTTCCTCATCTCCATGGTGATACTCCTCGCCGCAACCATTGCTGCGGCGCTGCAAGACAGTTACGACGGCCACCTCGCCGCCCGCGTGGTCCAGGGCCTGGCCACAGGCGTTTCCGAGTCCCTCCTCCCACTGATGCTCACCGAGGTGACCTTTCTGCACGAGCGGGCCCGCATTTTCGGCCTATACTGGATGATCCAGAACGCCATCAGCTCCACCATCAACCTCACCTCATCCTATCTAAACCACGACCTCGGCTGGCGCTGGTACTACTGGATCTTCGTCATTACCGTCGGCGTCGGCATTGTCATCGCCTATCTGTTCGCCTTCGAGACGCAGTTTTCGCGCCCTGTCGAGAGCCTGGACGGTCAGATCGTCATCACGGACGAGTTCGGCGTCACGCGCGTCATTCCTGACTCCGAGGCCCAGGAGTACTTCGCCAACATGGAGAGGTCCGGCTTGGTGCCGCCCGGCGCCGCGCACGCGACCGCGAGGAAGACGTACGCCCAGCGCATCCGGCCCTGGTCGACACCCCACCCGCAGCCCGGGCGCGTCATGGCCATGAGCTGGCTGCATATGGTGCAGAGCCTAAGCTCGCCGGGGATCCTGTACGCGGTGCTTACATCGTCCATCGCGCTAGGCTGCGGCGTCGGCATGTCACTGACCTACAACGCCGTCCTGATTCAGAACTACGGTTGGCCGCAGCAGGATGTCGGGCTGATCAACGTCGGAGGCATCATCGGGGCCCTTCTGGGCATGCTGTATTGCACATTTCTCGGTGACCCATTCGTCATGTGGGCGGCGCGCCGGAACAAGGGCGTCCACAAGCCTGAGCATCACCTCCTCACCATGGCGCCCCCGGCCGTCATTGGCGTTGGCATGCTGCTCCTGTACGGCTTTACGGCCGGTGGGGGAACCTCTTGGTGGGGGCCCTACATCGGGTGGACCATCTTCCAATACTCGTTCACGGCCGTCATCATCATTTCGACCACCTTCGCGTCCGAGGCGGCGCCAAAGAATCCTGGTCCCGCGCTGGTCGTGGTAGTGGGTACCAAGAACATTGTGTCTTTCGGTGTAACATACGGGCTGACGCCCATGGTTGAGAGGCACGGCTACGAGTGGGCGTTTGGTGTTCTTGCCGGTATCACGGGCGGCATCTTCCTTCTCGGGATCCCCGTGTACTTCTTGAACCCCAAATGGCGCGCGTACGTTTCGTCCACGGAGGCAGAGAAGAATGTGAACAGGGCGGATTAGTATCTGGGTTTGGATGTAATTAGGATTCTCCTTTCATGTATAGGGTTGAAATTCATGCTGCGCTTAGGAATGTGGTAGTGACGGCTTGGCCCGAAATTGAACACCAAGTCTGTAATTATATGAGGGTCTCGTGTTTGTTCTTGTGTTTTCATAGCCTGAAATTTTACTAATCTGAAAACTTTCCATTCCTCATCTCTCATTGCCGTCTTCACTTCTTCAAGTAACGGCATAGTAACCCACGAAGGAGGTACCGATATCACTAGTGATAGATCAACCCTAGATCCTGGAAGGAAACCACAATCTCATTGTAGCAAGTACTTCCCACAGGCACGGTTCTGTTACAGAAGTCTACCACATGGCCGACTAGTACCCTATTTCTTGCCCGCACACAATACCGCAGACCTCCCTCCAAACTCACCCCAACTTCACCAAAGGTCTAGGGAAAGTTGCTTCCCACTACACCGCGATACACAAGGCATCATAGTCCTACCCTCCGCACGCTCCAGAGCCGTCAATACGGCATCCCGATGCTCCGGTAGGCCCTGTATGACCTTCACCTCGCAGGTCCCACACAAGCCCTTGTTACACGTCGATATTACCCCGGCACCCGCCTCGTTGATCACGTCTAGCACGGACCTGTCCTCCGGGACTCTCAGGACGCGGCCGCTGCGCGCAAGCACGACATTGAAGGCCGTGTTCTTGCTGTCGATCGCCACGGCCGGGTTTGTGAAGCGCTCCAACCTCAGAACGCCGGCGGGTGCGTCAATGAGGCAGTCCTCGACGCCGACTAGGAGGGCCTCCGGCCCGCAACAGTAGACCCTCAGTCCGTCTAAGTCTTCCTTTTGGAGATAGTCGGCCAGGTCGAACCGACGTCCGCTGTTCTCATCCGAGGCCCAGATAATACACTTATTGCCGTGCTTTTCTGAGAGGGTGTTCGCGAAGGCAAGATTATCTCTCGAGCTGCCGAGGTAGACAAGGGAGTAGTCCAGCCCCGCAGTCGCAGCAGCCGCCACCATGGGAATTATAGGGGTGATACCTATGCCGCCGGCGATAAAAATGGTTCTGCGCACCGCGAGCTCCAGGTCGAAGTTATTCCGCGGACCCCGGATGGCGAACCTAGTCCCTGCCTTGGTGTTACCGTGGAGAAACTGCGACGCCCCTGAATCTCTCCCTTTGAGTATGGCAATCCGCAAGTGACGGCGATCGCTGGGATCGGAACAAAGGGAATATTGCCTGTAGCCGAAATCGCCCACTTTGACATCGATGTGAGCTCCTGGAGACCATACCGGCACCTCCGAGCCGTCCTCGCAACGTAACGTAATCTCGACGACGTCGGTAGCGACCGCCGTAATTCTGGTGACGCGCATATTTTGATCGTCAAGTCGTGGTGTCAGCCTAATCACAGACCTTCTTTCTTCAACTTGCCCGCGACTCATCGTCCTCTCCTGTAACGGGGGGTCCCAGGCGATACGAACGGCGGCTGGAGCGCGGCCTTCGTGGACAGGGTGATATTGGATGTCCTCGTACGGCGTCTCCAACCTCAGGGCCGGGAGCCGCTCCCGTAGGACTGACAGCTCCGTCCGGAGCAACAACCGTGCAAATGGGGCTCCCAAGCAAGCGTGGATTCCGCGGCCGAACCCGAGATGCTGGGTCGGGCGCCGCTTGAAATCCAGCAGGTGAGGATCCTCAAATTTGGCGGCGTCCCTGCTCCCCGAATTGTACGCAACAAAGAGTCTGTCTCCCGGTCGCAAGACAGTCCCCCCAACCTTGGTCTCTGCCGTGACGAGACGCGGCATTCCCGTGATAGCCGACTCGAAACGTAGGAGCTCCTCGATAGCTGCTCTCCGCGTCTCGTCGCTGGCGGATACCTCGTCCCAGAGACCGTAATGCAGTAGATGGGAAAGGCCCATAGTGAGCATGTTGGTGGTCGTCTCGTGGCCGGCGAGGAGCAGACCGGGGATCATCCCTAAATGCTCGAAATCGGTCATCTTGACATTCTTTGCGTCTCTCTCGTTCCAGATGTGGCTGATCAAGTCATCGCGGCGGTCCGTACGCCGCTGCTCGATCACCCCCGCGATGTACTCATGTAGATCGAGCACATCCTGCACTTTCTGCTCGATGCCGACGTCACCCTCCGTCTTGGTGATGCCCCCAAACAGCGACAAACACCGGCCGATCCACTGCCACCGCTCCGGGTCCAGGCCCGCCACCGTAACGATGGCGCGAAGGGGGAGCGGCAGGGCGAAGGCGCTCTTGATCTCTGCTGTGCCGGCATCCACGAAGCCGTTGATTAGATCATGCGCCGTCGCGCGCAGGAGAGGCTCGAATCGCTCCAGGCGCCGTGGAACGAAGAACGAGGAGACGGACTTTCGCAATCTGTCGTGGTCCGGGTTGTCCCAGGCTAGTAACGTCCCCTTCTCGGGCACCTTGTCCGAGAAAGGACTTTTGACGGGGGGCGGGAATTCGGGAACCGTCGGCCTGGAACTGAAGATTTCCGGCTTGTCTAGGACAGATATGATATCGTCGTACCGAGACACTACATATCCGTTAAGGGTCTCGTTATACTCGAGTCCGGGCGTTAGGCGGATGGCGGCGAGGTCTTGGAAGAGGTGGCGTGGATTCGCAAAGGGACATGCCATGTTGGAAGAGACAGGGTGGTTACTCCGTGGTTGAGAAGGGGGCAAACTTGACAAGCTGGCCACCCTTCGTGAGTCCGATAGGCCAAAATTCCCATCTTAATGCAACCATAGTCGGGTCAGTTGCGCAACCTCTAGGCGAAGCTCACTGTTACGGTTGGTGTAAGTTGGGTGTTACTGTGCCGAGCTGACAGGTGGCCGAACCGAGCCGGAAATTCGGCCGGTGGGCGATCCCGAACCGAACCGAATTGGTGTAACCTGCTCCTTGGAGCCCCGAGATCTCAACATCCAAGGAATACAAGAAATGATACCAATTCAAGGTCAACTATTTATTAAGGCGTAATTATTTTGATTACCGTTCATTATCAGTACATGTATTATCAATCAACTTAACCCGCTACTACATCTTTCCGCATTCCGAGAAATACAGGCGTTCACATACGGTAACCATCCTAAGTTCAAGAACAACCCCTGACCAACATGGCCACAACTACGCTCGTTAATAGTACTCCCAACCTCAGCTCCCCCGCTCAGCTGAAGCTTAAGATCGACGGAACCGACGGTAGCTTCGGCGACTGGCGCGACGACCTCGTTCGCGATGGATACGCCGTCGTGAAGGGCGCCGTTCCCCGAGACCGTGCGATCAGGTACGCCGATCGCATGCTCTCCCTCCTAGAGTCCTTTGGAAAAGGCTACGACCGCAAGGATCCTTCGACCGTCCACCCAGACAAGCTCCCCGTCATCAACGAGAAGGGCATGCTCTTGAACTACGGCGCGCCGCATGAGGACTTCGTGTGGGACATCCGCTCCGAGACCGGCGTGATCTCCGCCTTCGAGAAAGTCTACGGGACCGAGGACCTCATCGTCTCGTTCGATGCCATCAACTACGGCTTCTCCAACCGCACCAATCTCCCTGCCAACAAACCGTGGCCGCACCAGGACCAGGATCCCGAGAAGCCCGGTTTCCGGTGCCTCCAGGGCCTCGTCAACCTGTTGCCGAACGGCCCCAATGACGGCGGTCTTATCGTCTGTAAGGGAGCCCATCTCCTGAGTGAGCAGTTCCACGAGGACATGAAGGACGAGGAGCGGATCCCAGCTTGGACGAAGGAGTGGTACGGCTTTACCGATGCCGGGATGGCGTGGTTGAAAGACCACGGCTGTGAATGGATAAAGGTAGAGGCAGAGCCCGGTGATCTGCTTCTCTGGGATTCCCGAACCCCGCACTACAACGTGCCCGCCTCCGGCACCCAGGACAGACTTGCGGTCTATACCTGTTATATGCCCGTTGCGGACGCGTCGCAGGAGGACCTGATCCGAAAGAAGGCTGCTTGGGATGGTAAGAGTTGGCCCGCATGATCTATGATAGTAGCAGCACTAACCTCCACCGATCGTACAGCCAAGGTTGGGACGACTCACTGGCCCAATGCTTTGCACTCCGGAACGAACCTGGCTATGCGGGACGGCCAGCCGGATAGCCTCGTGAGGACTAAGCCATTAAATGGGCCAGTCCTAAGCGAGCGAGCTTTCAAGCTAACGGGCATTCCCTACATCAAGGTGTAGGGGAACGAGAACGGTGACCGACCACGAAGATGCAATGGGAGGCAGACCCGGGGAAGTTTACCGCTTCGCACGGCTCAGATATTTGAGGAGCTTTATTCATAGGTCAAAATGATTTATCTTCGCCTATAAATTATCAGATTGTAGGAGTACTTAAAGCAAAATATTATGCTCCCAATATATCTATCCTAGTTTATCTACTGGGAATAGCTTAGCTTATAGGTAGTAAGATACACCCTAATAGCTTGTTAAATCTAGAAATAGTATACTAGCTAAAGGTCCATTGTAGATGATATATCTAAGTGGAGCGGCCTTGAGGTAGAAAATGAGATGGCCATATCTATTGCCGATAAGTTATGTTATGTAATGTCAACTTAGTCTTCATACTCCTTGAAGATCTAACTGAGGGGTGTTGCTTCAATTAATTCTCTATCACGATCACTTTACTAGCGGTTTGATTGGGATGATTTGGGACCCCTCCATAAATAGGCCGGGTTACATACTAATTTATGAGCACCATTGATTGTATGCTTCTACATATCTTAGAGTGACTTGCTATAGCCAATCGGAAATTCTGGAACATCTGAAGCAAGCCTGACAAGCCCGTAGGCTGGAAAAGGCAAGAAGCGATAAGATACGTATAAGCATAACTTCCACGACTTCTAACTCGGCTAGGATTATCATACGGCTCATGGTGGTTATTTACTCCGTATCATCATAGGGAGACAAGAACCAATTGTGGAGATAATGCACCCCGCAACGGGACCAAGCGTCGCCAGGGTAGATGAATATATCAATTCATAGTGCTCCACAGCGGGAAGAGACCCCATTTCTAATATGTGCGCAGTCTCGTAATTACTTGGGCTCCGGGGGGCTCCCAGGCTGCAAAATTCTGTATCAAAGGCGACCCCTATAGCTCCTCACCTCGACACGCCGGTCGAGGATTTCAGATCTACCTTTCCAGCGGCGTGAACGGCAAGCTAACGAAGCTTGGGTATTCGCCCCCGAAATGCACCGTATGTTTGCCTCTGTTCAACTCGTGTTCTGGACGCGGTGCCGAAAACGATTTAAACTCGGCGATGCTTGGATATTGCCCCCCAACCTGTAATCGAGAGGAATTTGTTAGGTTAAGTATGTTTTGAATGTAGGACAGGCATTGAAATGCACTCACCCTCAGACTGATGCTCTCGCCAGCATCAAAATCAACGCCCATTGCCCAAATGCCAATCTCGAGCCTAACGATCGTCCCCGGTGTAATCTTCTCTTGCTTCTCGTGGGGGTGGAACGGAAATTGAGGGTGGATGCTTCGGGTCTCATCAACCTCCCGCTGGGAAGCGCGCAGAATGCCCATTGAACCCTGGTGAAGATTAAGGCTGGCTCGCTCCTTTTCAGGGATCTCATCAATCGATTTGACGGGGGTTGCCTCGATAGGGAAGTTGAGATGCATGAGCTCCTTTCCGTTCCGGTCCTTCTTCCGCAGAATCGTGAATACAGTGAAGTCGTCTCTGGAGTCGCAAGACATATACAGGACGGCCTTCGGAAGTCCAATCAGCCGTGCAGGGCCGTCAAACGTGTACGTGAACTCAGCAAAGCTCTTGAAACTCTCCGAATCATAGGATGTCGACCCCGTTCCTGTAGCTTGGTGTGCAGCTAGCGAGCCTCCAGGTTGCAGGTACAACTCACGATACTCCGTCCCGGGAACGGGGAAGTCTTGGAGTTCTATGTCGTCAATGGCAGGCCGATCGCCAAACTGCAGCGCGGACCATCGAACCTTGGGCGTCTTCTCCTCCCAACCATTCTTCAGCTCCTTCAGGTAGCGGTCAAAGAATACCTGGAGCTCCTCCTGAGACTCGGGCTCGCTATAGAGCTCGTACCACTCCTGCTTGCTGCTCCAGTGGATCCACTTGTTGTCGTGAGGAATCTCCAACCAGGCCCGTATTGATCCCATGGTGTGGATGGCGCTAACATCCGAGCCCCGAATATACGCAGGACACTTGATTTTGGTCATGTCCACCCGCTTAGCCCTCCAATAGTCGTTCTGCGTGGGTGACCTGCGGTACATCTCGGCCCAGTCCTCCACACCCGAGTTAGGCTGGCCCCTTATGATCTCGCTGGTGATCAGGTCGAAGTTGCTCATCGAAAACCACCCGCCACGACAAAACTGCTCGCGGTACATGTCACCCATCCCTTCCCACGGCGCGATGGCTTTCAATGAAGGGGGCTGCTGGGCGGCGATAAACCACTGTGAGATGGCAAGGGCCGAGTTTCCCGCCATGCCCACATTTCCATTGCACCAGTCCATCCTGGCCACGGCCTCGACGACGTCGTATCCGTCCTCAGCATCCTGGGGCCCCATGACACAGATCTGACCGTCGCTGTGGCCTGTTCCGCGGATGTCGACGCTGATGATGGCGTACCCGTTCGCACACCACGTAGCGGGGTCCAAACCCTCGAACTTCTCCAGACCGCTGAGATTGTTCCTTTCCACACAGCAGTGCCAGACGCACATGGGAAGCATATCCAGCGCGCTGTACTTCTTTCCGTAGCACGACCAGCTGAGGATGCCGGGGACCTTCGCCTGCGTCTCGGCCGGGCGGTACACGTCGGCGTAGAGTCGAACGCCATCGCGCATCAAGATTTCGACGTCATGTTCCACAAGGATTGATGAGGTCAGGGCTTTGGTCTCGAAAGGTTTCAAACCCGCAGGTAGCACTTCCGTTTTGCCCGGCTGGAAGCCAACTATACAGAATGAGTGTCAGTTTTGGTGCTTGTAAGTTTATTTTACTGTGCTCCTCAGGACAAATGAACCGAGTGTAAAATAATGCAAGCAGGGGAACAGAAAGTAGCGCCTTACCGTAGCCATTTTCACCAACCTTTGGCTCCTTCACCCGTTTGAACGCTACTTGGACTGGGTCTGGCATAGTGGTAGTGAAATAATCTAGAAACAAGAATAGAGAGTCTAGATTATGCAGCACAAAGGTGGAAAGATGAATGCAAGTCGTTAAGGAGGGAGAACCTGGAGTATGTCTCAGTTAAAGATGAACCGCCAAGTACTGAATAGGAAAATTGGGGGGGCCTGTGATATATACGAGCTTCTAGTAAAACTCCCCGGTTTTCCACGCTACCTGCAACATATTTGGGTTGCATAGAGGAGATAACCTCGTGGCCGTTCCGTGTGGGATAGCGTAGCCATGTGGGGGAGGGTAGCCGATGTGGGCTCGGCAGTGTCAACCCGGTGCCTGCTCCTCGGGGATCCCTGGTTCGGTTCGGTTCGCAGGGCTCCTCTAAAACAGCCCGTGCTCGATCTAAACCCGGCCGACCGTGTATAGTGGGGATTCCGGGTTCGGTTCGGTCGGGTTCGGTTCGGTTGACGTCAATACGATCTCGGTACTGTCGACCGATTTTGGAAATGCATATGGTGCAAGGCTTGTAGATATATTTGTTTACTTCTACATCATACCAGAGCTTACAGTAGTTCTTGGATAAGCTACCTTTCATTTTTCTTTACCAGGTATCAATTCTATCACCATATACGTATTACACCATGGCGACACAGACTGAGACGGAGCCTACGAAGAAGCTCACCTTCGCTGCCAAATTTGAGAGCAAGGACCTTATTACCTTTGACGAGAATAAGGTTTACGGCGACTGGAGGGATGAATTCCACAAGAACGGCTGCGTGCTCATCAAGGGCGTGATCAGCGAGGAGAGGGCCAAGTATTATGCAGATAAGCAAATCCAATGGCTCAAGAACTTCGATCTGGGGTTCGATGAGAACAAACCCGAGACATGGACGGCGGATCACCTGCCCGTTAGCTTCAAGGGAGGGTGAGTTCTTCTTTTTGTATTTTAGTCTTCTGCGTATCTTCATTGGCTCACCTATACCTTCTGCAAAGGATGTATTTCGCCTACGGCTCCACGCACGAGAAGATGGCATGGGAGGCTCGTACCGAGCCGGCGGTTATCGAAGTGTTTGAGAAGCTCTGGGGCACCAAGGAGCTCATTTCATCCTTCGACGGCATGAACATCTCGATGCCGAACAGGACCGATATAAAGTGGAGCCCCTGGCCACACTGCGACCAGAACCCCCGGCGCTTGGGGTAAGTTAGATTTGCATGCATACCTCCTTTCCGGGTAGCAGGGGGTGTGACCGGACCTTCAGTTGTACTGACACACGTGTGCGCAACAGCATGCAGGCAGTCCAGGGTCTCCTGAACTACGCCCCTAACGGCCCCAATGACGGCGGGCTCATGCTGATGAAGGGTTCCGCTAAGCTCTTCAACGAATTCTTCGCCCAGAAGCGCGAATCCGCCGACCACGAGGACGCCCCTCCCCCCGAATTAGAATACATGGATCTCTTCCTCTTCAGTGAGAAGGACGTCAAGTGGTTCGAGGAACGCGGCTGCGAGCTCTTCAAGGTCAATATGGACCCCGGCGACTTCGTCCTCTGGGACTCGCGAACCATGCACTACGCGCGGTTCCCGGAGGGCAACCAGATCCGGCACGTCCAGTATATATGTATGACCCCACGCCAGTTCGCCGACGACGAGGCGCTGGAGGCGAAGAAGCACTGCTTCGAGAATTACATGGGAACTACCCACTGGCCGCACTGGTGAGTTTCCCCCCCCTTTTCGTCCCTTCGGAACTCAGCTGTGCTTGATCTGTTGCTAACACCGTCATTCTCTCATTTAGCAATATTCGTCCCGCCGCCGAAAAGCCCATGAGAGGTGACAAAGTCTGCCCCAAGTATAGGACGGAACCATTTGAGAAGCCTGTGGTTACGGACACCGTGCTGAGATTGGCCGGCGTCAAGTCATACTAGGTCGCAGCATACCTGCGTCAGGTTTAGGACATGGTAAGGTATTGCCTGGTAGGCGATGGGGGGTAAATTGGGAGCGCGCTCTGTGTATGACACCAAATATCTAGCTCAAACCCATGACCGTATATTTTGGCGTTGGTCTATGTGATGCTCGTAGCGAGGTCCGTCTGATGTTCGTAGCGAGGTATGTGAAAACGGCGAGCTGGAAAACGGTCAGGACGCATTTGGTAACAGTAACGAAAATTCCAACCTGGAAAGATCAGAGAACCGGGCCCTCGGTGATTTCTATCCCAGTGGCTTGCCTTCCCCTCCTTTGAAGTGGAGCAGTTTTCCACCATGTGGTGTTTCGCTGGTATTCCTTCACAAGCATAGTTCTAGCCAGTCAAGCTCTGGTAAGCTTATCTGTGTACACTAAAGAAGCTTGGGACCAATGGACTTGTGACGGCACTGAGGCGCGGGAAATGTGAGAGTCCAATCCCCCATTGGCACCGAGATGGGCAAAGTTCATTCTGCACCTCTGTGTCGGTTGGGAGCTGAGCCGATTCGGCTGGGCCAGCATCCCTCGGCTCCGGTATGTGTTTCGGCTCCACATTGGATGCAGAGTCAACGATAGTCAAATACAGGGTCACCGATTGGCCAATTTCGATCAAGATTATGAGGTGGGGGCATGCAATAAGGTTTCCTGGGGTATTTTCCGGGGTCCGGGGTTTGTGGGGTAACCGGATCTCCACCTTGCCATGAACGCCCCCTTGATATAAAGTCTCGGTACTAGATAAAAACGAGCTTGATCCCACTCCTCCCTCGAGATCGGGAAGAATGGCTCAAAGTGCCAAGAGGTCAGCAGAGTAATCCCTAATCTCTCCTTACAGCAGTCCTCTCCCAGAGTTACGGTCCCAGATACCACGGAAGGATGGCGCAAATGGAAAAGCAAATTTCGCGGGATGTCCATGTCGAGGATATTGATGCCGAGAGTGCTTTCGGAGCAAAATCCACGGCGAAATATGATAACGCCACCTCGGTCATGGGGACGGTCAAGCTGACAGAAGGCACCATCGTCTACATTCCCGCTCCGACTGCCGATCCGCAAGGTAACCTGCCTCCTCCACTAGAGGAAAGCTTTGGCATAGCCATTGACAAACTGGGCAGATCCTCTTAACATGGGAAAGTGGCAAAAGGTTGCGATCGTCGTCATTATATCCATCTGTGAGTCGCTACATCTCTATGTGGGCTTTGTGCGCTTATTTTGTTAATGCTCCCTACTCCCATTTCGAAGTCTCAACCCTTGGCCTTTCGCTCGTCTCCGGGTTTGGCGGCCTTCTTGGTTTCTACATTCCACCATACGCGGCTGCCGGAAAAGATTATGCAGATATCACGGCTTTGATGACTTATCCATCGCTTTTCATGTACGTCCAGTTCGACCTGAGAGCGAGAGATGCGATTGTACGACGAGCATGTTTCTTACTTGTGCCGTTCATTGCGGTAGGGGAATTGGAAACTTGATCGGCATGCCGATAGCGTATGCGGTCGGCCGAAGATTCGTCTTACTCCTCTCCACTATTGTCATGATTGTCGCGGCTGCGATGTGCGCCGTAGCCGACAACTACGATTTCCACTTGTGGTCGAGATGCTTGCTCGGCATCGCTGCGGGACAGAGTGAGGCGCTAGTGCCCATGATAACTCAGGTACGTTAATACTCACTCCTACACTCAAAGATCTTCACCAGTCCTTTTAACTAACTCGGATCCGCAGGAGATATTCTTCCTTCACGAGCGAAGCCAAGGTCTCATGATTCAGCAGACAGTTCAAGTCACCCTGACAACCATCTGGGTGCTATTCGCCAGTCCCATCGCAAATGCAATCACTCCCGAGTGGTGGTACGGCCTGGGCGGTGTATTGGCGGGTGTGCAGCTGCTTATGGCCTTCTTTTTGGTACCCGAGACCAAGTACGAACGTCCTCTTGCCTCGTTCCAAGAGTCTGACTCGACTTCGGAATCAAGTGTTCCGCGGACCTGCACGGTTAGGCCGCCCCTGGACACCGTAAACTTCGCGCCCCGAACGTTTAGAAGTGATCTCCGCCTATGGGTCGGTACTCCCGACTATCGGTTGGGCTGGCGTACCTTCCGTGTTAGTATACAATCTCCCTATCCAAGACTTTCACACATATAGGGGGCCATCAGGGGGGCATCAATGTACTAACTTAAAGCGAAAGCACACTTTTGAGCTGCTCCTTTATCCACAGGTATTTTGGGCAATGTGCCTCAATGGGCTCACTCTTGGTTGCAACATCGGCATCGGGACCACTTACGGCAACATCCTGACCCACGCCCCTTATAACTGGCCCCAGTCATCCGTGAGCTATATCAACTGCGGTCAGATCGTCACCGCCATAGTTGCCCTTCCGATATTTGGACATGGCTCCGACATGCTCATCAGGTGGTTCGCCAACCGCCGAGGCGGCCTCCACGAGCCCGAGACCCGCCTGATCCCCCTAATCTTCCCCGTCATCGTAGGCACTTTCACCGCCGCTCTCTACGGCCTGGGCGCGACGTACCCGGACCGGTACCACTGGTTCATCTACGCCTGGGCCATCGCCGCCTACTACTTCTGCTTCGTAGGCGCCAACATCGTCGCCATCACATACCTGCTGGACAGCTACCCCACGCGTGCCGGTCCACTACTGATTATTATCTGCGCTTTCAGGGGAGTTATGTCTTTCGGCGTCAGCTACGGCATCGCCCCCATGACCGACTCTCTAGGGTTCGATGGCGCTTTTGGACTCTTTGGCGGCTTGACTGCTGTATTTGGCATTCTTGGTATTCCGGTGTACTTCTACGGCAGGAAGTTGCGTACTATCACGGGTAGATTCACTAAGGACAAGGAAGAGTGACGCTGGGGGGGCATTTCTCGGGTTCTAGAATCAACCGCCTGTTCTCACGCTGCTTCTGAATCTAGATATAGTTTCTTGCCATGCACCGAAGGGCGAGCTCAGAACAGGTCTGGGGAGTTGTAGTTGGCGAAGAGATAGTAGGCGAAGGGTACGGTATACTAGTGTGCAACCCCACGATGAGGCGGCTCATCAAGCCGTCATTTCTTTTCCTGAGCCTCCACTGAGTTTAAAAATTAACCTCGCATTGTGCACTCCAGGCGCCAATGTTCGAGCCTCCCATAATGGCAATCCAGGCGTTGTTATATGTAGGCCCTTAACAAAATTTCCGGTTTTTGTTATCTTCTTAGGCGGAACTAATAAGGTTACTCTAACCCCAGGGGCTTACTCTAGTACCACGGAATTCCGGTGGCCCCAAGCTAAGAATATTGGGCGGTACGATGGTAGAGATCGTAGAGTGAAACCACCGGGGGGACCACCGCATCTAGCTACATAGCCTAGGAGGGACCTCTTGTACATCTAGGGGCAGGTAAATGGTCCTCCACCTTCCTTGACGACATAGAACAAGAGCATAAAATCAGGTGTTCTTTTGTTGATTCGGTTCAAGAAACCTGATCCGAGCCGTATCGGTTCGGTTCGGCCGGCTCTTGGCCAGCCGACCCGCTCCCCCCCACCCTCCCCCCCGGGCCTCCGGGGCACCCGACCCACACACACTAGGACCAGACGCTGCAGCCTTCACGCAGTCGTGACCTGTACCCTCAGGATATCCGTATCTCTCAGCATATGGATATACGATCGTCAGATTTCATTGTTGGCCGTTGGTGGAGTTCCGTTGTTTTCATTCAATTTTTTTCTTCGTGCGCTGATGAACCTACCCTTTCTTGTGTTTACGACAAGTAGTCGAAGCAGGTAGACTATCAAAAGGTCGACTGAAGCCTAGGCGGAACACTCACTCCTTCTTCTCCCTCAGCTAATATGTCAAGTCCCAGCGGCACAAGCATTGCGAATGACGGTACAAAAACACCACCACAGGTTCTAGAGGATGAAGTCAAGTCCCCGGGACTCCAAATGGGCGCCCTGCGTCGCCGCACGCTGATGTTATCGTTGTCTCTGACATTATTCCTGGCCGCCCTGGACGTAACTATAGTGGCAACGGCCCTCCCAACCATCGCTCGCACGCTGAACGCTACTGCCGCTCAATACGCCTGGGTAGGCAGCGCCTACACCCTAGCCTCAACCTCCTCGACACCAATATGGGCGAAGTTCTCTGACATCTTCGGTCGCAAATCCGTACTACTAGTCGCCAACGGTGCATTCATAGCCGGCAGTTTAGTCGCGGCCCTTGCCCCCAGCGCGACAGAGCTGATCGGCGGTCGAATACTACAGGGGCTGGGCGGAGGTGGCATAAATATCCTCATCACCATCATCATCGGAGACCTCTTCGAATTAAAGGAGAGAGCGAAGTACTACGGGCTTACAGCTCTGGTGTACGCGGTTGCCAGTGCTGTCGGCCCCATTCTGGGCGGCGTATTCACGCAGACGATCGGTTGGCGCTGGTGTTGTAAGTTAACATCAAGCCCTCCCATTAAGCCATCACTTTCTCATAACAATTCATTAGTCTGGATAAACTTGCCATTCGAGGTCCTCTCCATCCTGGTTCTCGTATTCGTCCTGCGTCTCAAGTCACCGACGATCCCTTTCGCCGAGGGTCTAATGTCGCTAGACTGGATCGGCTCAATCATCATAGTCGGGGGCACAATCTGCTTTCTCTTCGGCCTCGAGACTGGTGCATCTGGCAGCCAAGGCTGGAGTTCGGACGTGGTCATCTCCCTCATGACGGTCGGCGCCGTTCTTCTGGTGTCATTTTTCATCTACGAGGCCAAACTAGCCACGAACCCCATCATCCCAAGCCACATCTTCGCCAAGACCACCAACCTGGCCGCTTTCGCCACGGCCTGTATACAGAGCTTCGTTTTCATCGCCTATGACTACTTTCTGCCCCTTTACTTTCAAGTCGTGCTGGGATTCGAGCCCATCATCTCAGGCGTCGCACTCTTTGCGCTCGTCATCCCCCTGTCGCTAGCGACGATGGCGGCCGGCTTGTTTGTGGCGCGGACGGGAGATTTCCTTCTTCCCACTAGGGCGGCGGTTGTTGTGATGACTGCTGGAACCGGACTCTTCATTAGCTTCGACGGGACAGCCAGCTGGGTCAAGATCATCCTGTTCCTGATGGTCGCCGGGGTTGGTACGGGTCCCCTCTTCCAGATGCCGATGATCGCGCTACAAAGCCATGTGCAGCCGGTCGATGTCGCTGCCTCCATGTCAGCCTTCAATTTCATGAGGAGCCTCTTCTCGTCCGCCTCGATAGTTGTGGGGAGTGTCATCCTCCAGAAATCACTTCCGGGAGACAGGCTTGATCTAGGCCACAATGGGGGGGGAGCCGACGAGTCAGCCAGCGACGACACCCGCCTCTATGTACATGCTCTCCGCACAATGTGGATAGTTTATACGTCCATCTGCGGACTCATGTTGGTAGCCACCGTTTTCATCAGAAAGGCCGGCGGGAAGAAAGTCAGATAATCGCCGAAAGTGAAACTGAGGGTAACCGAGGGTAACTGAGGGTGGTAAATATAAAGGAGAGGATATACAGGCACTTCCATAAACGGGACACCAGTACGAGCCACTATGGCCGATTATGTGAAGTGGTAGCTGGCTTGGAAACGGTGCGTAAAGGCACTACATAGTATTGGTTGGCAAATAGCAGCCCCTCTTCTAGTAGCCTATTTCCCTAATTACAATCCCGCTAAATACCTCCCAGTTCCAGGTTGTCTAACATTGGGGGAAGATCGATATTTCTTTGACCATGCAACCCGCGTAGCTCAGAAATGTTGACACCATCTCCATGCTCCCATTGAGACTCTAACTCGGGTAGACGCTCCGGACCATGTCACGACGCGCGAGGATTCCGCCCGATAACCAAATCTCTTTGGAGAGATGGGAAGATATCGTGCAGGTTGGTGACATGCTGCTCCTGTTGGGTGTTTGGCAAGCCAAAGATGAGGTGGATGGGTATTATCTTGAAAGGTAATATCATCACCGAGCCGAGTTCTCGTATGCCGTCCTTCTGGAAGCGGGCCGAAGTGGAGGGACTGCTGGTCAGTACTTGGAGGGCGTGGATTCTCTCTATTCTTCCTTCATCGGAGGGAGCAACGGATCTGTCCCTCTCAGCACTGAGTCCGAGCTCTCGGGGTGGCTCGGTCATCCTGTTCTTTCTAGTGCTGCATCGGAGGAAGTAATAGAAACTCTGGTTGTTTGCTAGCTCCCTCTATTGAGTTTGGCTCTATGAGACTAGAGCCTTGATGCTGTGTTCTCCTGCATTATAATACTAGGCTTCATGAATCCTCTCCATCTTGAAGGAACGTGCTGCCACCCACCTTATCCCAACTTTGTAATTAGTTAGCATCATCACTAGCACACAAGTAGCACAGTTCATCGCCAGTGAAACTGGTTCTAGGCACCTGGCGTATCGGAGATTAGCCTTACGGTACGCGTAGCCTTTGTACTTAAGAATCAATCTTATCTCAAAGCATATATATTGGAGACTGCCTAACTTCTTATAGTCAGATATACGGGGCTACCCGCCTGGTCTCTAATATATCTTCTGTAGCTCACGACTGGCCTTGGCAGCCCCCTTGGCTGTTCAACTAAGAGGGACGAAAACCTGGTCAATGTCAGGTGCCCATGACCCATCAGACGTGGAGATCACAATAGTGTTGGCCGACCCCGCCTTCAGATCGCAGTGCACGGAGGCGCTCGCTGGCGTATTCATGTTCTCGCTCGGCAAGAACGCAACCTGCTGCTCGATCCCATTGACGGAAACGGTCGCACGCCTCTCCTTGCTATCCCCATTCAAGTGGCGGATCCGCAGTGTCGTCCTAGTCGTCGCATCGCTTCTAACGCCCGTCCATTCCAGCCTGCCCGCATCCGGGCCGCCGAGGTATCCGATGACCGAGCTGCCGCTGCACCCGGAGCAACTTGCCTTGACGGCCCCGCCCGATAAGGTCGCGGCCTCGCCCTCGTACCGGCTCTCACTCGGTCCGGGGGCCCAGGTGCGGGACTTTGCGTCGGGCACCCAGTTCACGCGGTTCTTGAGCCATATATCGGTGGTTCCGGTTAGCTCGAGCGGCAGCCAGACGTAGGTGCTGCGCATGAGGTTTGAGGATTTCCACCGGTCGCCCATGTAGATGGCAGAGTCGCCCCAGGGGAGAATGAACGACGTCTGGGAGCTGTATGTGTTGGCGCCGTCATCTGCAAATTCTTTCCAGGGCGACCACGGGCCGGATAGGGAGGTTGCGTAGCTGTAAACCTGTACCACAACATTAGCCTCTCTTGAATCATGGCCTTGGGGAATAACTCACGTTGTCGTTAGGGTCCCAGCCCGTTAGAAGGGAACCGAACATGAAGTAGTAGCCGTTCTTCTTCCATATCGCGGGGGACTCGATATTCCTATTCCACAGGTACACGTTTCTCGTGGTGTTGAGGTAGTCATCTGACAGAGCGTCGATCCGGAGACCGTTCGGTCGCTAGCTGATATGTGAGTACCCCAAGAGGAATTCCGGGTTCCGAGTTCATGTGAAAAGACTTACATCTTCCGTCAGGAGGTACGCGGACCCGTCGTCATCCTTGAACAATCCGATGTCGCGAGACTCAAAACCCAATGGGCGGTAGCTACCGTGGTAGTTGTAGTCCCCGCAGACCGTGTCCGAAGTCGCCACTCCGACCTTTGCCTCGCCGTAGTTGCTGCTATCGATGTGCAGATACATGACATAGGTGGACGTGGCGTCATTATAGATGACCTTAGGTCGCTCGACCACCCTATTCGGGCCAAGGTCGCCCGAGGGCTGTTGGGTCAAGAGCGCATTTTCAAAGGTCCACTCAACAAGGTTCGTCGACGAGTAGCAGTTGATGTTCTGGAATGCGCTGCCGTCGGTCTTGTCCTCGCCGATCATGTAGAATTTTCCCGAGTCCTCGATGATGCCCGCCCCGTGGGCCTGGACGTGGTGCCCGGTATTGGTCTAACGCAACTTCGTCAATGTGTGTCCTACGGGGGATCGGTGGCAGGTTGGGCTTCCTACATCGGTCCATGTGGCCCCCGGAATAACTTGCAGTGTAGCTCGGCAGCTTACAGCCGCCGAGAGCAGCAGAAGTAGTGTACCGACCATGGCTCCTGGATTCGCTCGTGTGTGGTACAAGATTTGAGGCAGATGATGAGACAAGAGCTCTCCTTCGTAATAAAGGAGGTATAATCCAGAGATTCCTTCCCCTGGAGCATTTAGGCGGAATCTGATCACCCGGCTTCCTGCTCGTCGATCTTCTCATCTACTTATAAACCTACGATCCCCCGGACGATCTGCCATAATTGATTTAATATAGAGGTGTGTGGGGTACATTGCCAAACTACCTTGCCATCGTCACACCCCGCAAAATGCGCACAAATCAGAACCACTGATTCATACTGAGTATGGGGTAACCCCCGAATTACCCCTCATTGGTTGGACCTCTCATTCTGCAATCCGGCTACTACTTGCTCGGAATAAAGTATGGCACCTTTCATCCCCGAATGTTTGAGTTCCATTCGGGTATTAGCGTTGCGGCGAGGGCGGGGACGGGGACCTTTGTTGGGTAGTAGGCTGGGGAAGGTCTGCTTCCGGAGAGGTGTCACTGTAAAAGCGGGCATATTCGGACCGAGACGGGAATGTTCGGACCGGTGACTGGGTATTTGCCAGAGGCCCACTGGGCCAAAAGTGTACAAGGCGTCTCATATGGCGGTCCTAGTCCAGTAGATCCCGTATATACCTACCCGCCAACAGTATCTCGTTTGAGAGGTCGACAGGCCTCCCGGGCTTGTCACTCTAGCAACGGGGATACTCGGACCGAGCCGGGGATGACGGGTCCGGTGACTTGGAATCTCGCTCGAGAAGCTTACGGACCTTCCGTCCATAGATTTATACTCTCCGGGGTCCAGCCAGCTATGGATATGTTCTCAAGGGACTCGTGCGCTCGGCTGTTACTGTAGGGCGGTCCACCCGAACACAAATGGGGCATATACCGGCGATCTTAAGGCTGGAAGGTTGGTCTCGCCTGTATGTTTGCTCTTCGTTGAGGTTCTCGAATTCAAGACCATCAAGCAAAGCGAAGACCTCGATCAGGCACCAATTGAACGTTCATAAGTCCAGAAAACGGGCGCGGGGATCTTCGCTGGAAACCGATGTCTATGCGAGTGCTGAATGGTAGGATGGTTTCGCTCTCGCGCTGCATCTCAAGAGAGTGCCACTCGGCCCATTGACTGCATGTGGACGCCTGCGTCCGCCGTCGCGGTTAATCATTTGGACAGGATTGGAAGCGGTCTTGGCCACCAAGAACCAGAGTGCCCACTCTGGCCCCAACTTCCTTGGTGCAAATGCCGAGGTTGGGTGTTCACCTTCCGTCGTGTGGCCGGGGTGGCCGGGGCGATCCGGATACTCGGGGCATTGAGACGGAGTAATCGTCGAATCCGTCCCTGTCTAATACGTCAATAACTTGGAAGGGGAGGTGAGGGGCGGCCACGCGGGGACATGCGACAGGCGGTCCTCTTCCAATCCTTCCCCAGGCCGGAAAAGCGACTTGACAGGACCCGGTGTTCCGTTTCCACCTTCACGGCCCCCAATATCCCTCCTACGTGTAACAGGAGGGACAATAAGAGACAATAACGAATGAGGATGCATCCATCCTCCAAAGGCACCCTCATCGAAATAGTAGACTTCCACCCCAGCAGAGACACAGCGACCCAAGCGTGGTCTCTTGAGGAGGGGAAGTCTCTAACAGCAACAGATGACCGGCGTACGCTCCTGTCCAGCTCTGTGGAAGCAGGTAGACATACTCCTAGCTCAACTCACCAACGAGCCGCGCGTCCGAGAGCACAACTCAACAAGCATACTCCGGCCTCGTGGGTCCGTACGGGCCAAGGAGGTTCAAGAGGGGGATATTCCCCAAATCGACCACCTCGGGAATCTCAATGACACCCTACCACTAACAGCCTCGGAATATATGAAGGCGCCGTTGTTCATGGGAAACTACAGTATTCCCGGAGTTTGGCAGGCGCGAGGTTCCTCCTCGGCTTTGTCCTCGAGTCCCCCCCCCCCGGGCCGGATCTACTTTCAAGAATGAGTGAACGCGACTCAGCACATTAAGACGTTATGACATGGGTAGAATTCCGGGAGTCTTGGATGTGGGAGCGTTGCAAACCTTGCTTCCTTCATCGAGGCTGGTGAACCATCCGGACCCAGGCACGGTCTAAATAAGAAGAGAGGTGGAGAGGACCGATCGCGTGAGCGTTTCACGGGGAGCGGACGCACCGATCATCATCAGTAAGTCGACTGCAGGAGATTACTACTCCCATGAGAATGCCATCACCAAGGAGAGCAGATGGATGACGGCCCAGACTGGCTAGAACGAGAGCGAGATCGCGGAATCTAAGCCGCCTTTGGGAAAGATGGGGCGGGGGGGGGGAGAACTCCAGGTGGGAGCGATGAAGGTTACTCAATAACGCCGCATGATGGAATTACCACCGCGTTTGTGGATATTATTTGTTGTGCGTCTACTTCACAAGCATGTGTTTCTAGTTCTTCACAACTCAGCTGGCTTGTATGTAGTGTGGTCAAGCAGAGAGCGGCTTGGGCCTAAATAACTTCTAGACCAAGAGGAACAACAAACCACGTCTCGGTCGGGGACTGCTAAGGAGAAGCATTCTGGATCCAGAAACATCATTCGACGGGAGAAATGGGCCCCAGCCCCAGTTACACGCGTTCCCTGTTCGGATTCCCCGAGCCGCAGTCGATCGCAGCTCCAACACTCGATTCATCCTCCCTCAAAGCGTACCGGCGGGGAGGGCAGCATCTGCCCAGCCCAGGCCTTAGCCATGGGCGTAGGTCCTGGATGGCTCTGAAGCCACGCATTCCAGCGCATCGAGTTTTTGTAGTCCATGTCCCGCAGTGACGGGGATCAAGGGGAATCCCCTGGCGCACGTGAAGATGACGCGACGACCGGTGTCCACAAGGAAGAGACAATCTCGACCGACACCTGAGTCAAAGATCCAAGCAAAGGATGTGGGATAGATCCTCGTCCCTTGCGAGTGACCCATACAGATTAACAAGATCACCCAGCATGTTGAAGAGCGCCTACAAGAAGTGAAAACAACTGAGAGCTCGAGGAATGCTTCGTCACTGCGTGCTGCAGGTCAACCTCGGAGGGCTTCTTAATCTCGGCGAACATCCCCCAAAAGTCACCTCGTGGGAAGACGAAGTCATTTTTGTAGAAGGGGTATTTCTATATTATGGGGGACCTTCCTCAGGTATCATGAACACCTCTAAAGTCACGTTTATCCATCGTGGAGGACTTTGGTCAACATACAGAGAGACAGTCATGGAACACAGCCCCAATTTCCAAGTAAGATCGCTTCCCGCACTCAGCATGTTTCCTCCCTTTCACTGCCATTCTAACACCACTTGAACGGATAGCCAGAGGTCTGGGTTCAGATACTAGGGGAGCACACGAAGGTCGGCTGGGCGAGAGTCACCTCGAAGACTGACACATGCCCACACACTCTTCCCTCCTGTCCCCTTATTAAGACAGCAAGACCTCGGATCTCATCTCGCCCGACACGACCCCAAACCCCACCACGTCGTTGTAGCCAGTACACCGCCGGCCTCCTCGCCACGAGTAAATGTGTCAGCATCCAGCGAAAAGCCCAAGGTCGACGTATCAAGCTGTATCCCAGCCCACCCTCACCCCCAGAGTTGCATCCCTCCTCTCCCGCCGTCGAGCCGAAGGACCTTAACGTACACGACTTGGTTTGGTAATTCACCTCAGGTTCAAAAGGAGATCCATCCGTCTTTTGCCCGCAGGGGCCCCCCGAATACGCAAAGAGTTCCTCGCTTGTGTACTTTCCGCCCGCCCACCCTGGAGACTTGACGGTATCCCACTCCATCGAAACGGCATTAAGACCCACCGCGTCGGGCACCACCCATTGCCCCTTCAAGCTCAAATGGATCAAATTACTGGGACAGGAAACAATGAAAGAAAAACATAGCACATGAGAATGTTGACGTAGATTAATATATTACTTCCAAGAGGGGAGAGGGGGATCATTTAGCCTTTTCACGAAAATCAATCCCCCCCGCGCCCCCTTCCCTACAACACTACACACCATACTAAGCCTTCTTTACCCCCAAGTGCGTATCGCGATTTTGAACACTTTCTCTATCTAAACAGGAATAGGGGAGTTGAAGGTGAGCGAAACGGCGGACCCCGACAGCGACGTCCACGCGACGATGGGCTCGCTGCCGACCTGGTCAATCACCACGCCGCCGCTCGACGCGGTGGCGGCGCCGGCGAGAGTGACGGGGACGGGGACCCCGCACGAGTCGCCGTCGGCGTGGACGTTGACGCCCGTGATGGTCTGGGTGTCCGTGGAGAAGATGTACTCGATCTTGGGGTGGCATTGGCTGTTTGTAACGAATCAGTAAATTGTGGATCAAGACAAGTTCATGGGACCGGATGTGAGAGGGGATGGGGGACTGTATGGCAGGTGTGGAGAAGCTTACTCAAGTGCCTTGCGGTCGAGGAACAGCTGCGCAATGTCATCGTGCTTCAGGGTGCGGATGGGCCAGTCGGTGAGACGGGTCAGCTCCTGCGTGACAGTCTCGGTCCAGATCTGGAGGAGCGACATCTTCTGGGTCACCGGGCCGACGGTGAACACGGGCATATCCTGCACATGTAAGTTAGCCTCTTCGCGGCGACAAGTTGTGTTTGATCCCGTGTAGAAAGGTGTCTTACATCCTGGCGCATGTTGGCCTGGTGGAACATGAACGGGTCGGGATGCAGCTGCAGCAGGTAGCGCGTGTTGGTCTCCTTCGCGTCACGGAGGAGGTTAGTGAAGCCTCCGCTGCCAGCCGAGGTGTCGGCCCATTCCTGGTAGGTGCACTCAGGGGTGTCGCAGTTGTAGTAGATGGTCGTAGCTTGGGCCAGTTAGCATCCGAACATTGAGAGTGTCTTCTTAGGAGGACTCCTTACCCCAGCGCGGAACGACGACGAGGCCGGCATGGCCATGGGTGGCCTCGTTGGTGATCAGGGGCCAGTACGTGCTTTCCTGATGTACGGGTCAGATTTAGACTCAAAGTCGATGGGGTCAGGTATGAAAATAGGACTTACAGGGTTCCGCAGAGCAGAGCGGGTGTTGTCGCCAACGACAAAATTGATGCCGTTCTCCATCCATGCCCTGATGGCGTCCCCGTTATAGAGACCGGTGATGGCGGGGGGCACGATGCCGTGGGGGGACCAGTGCGTCGCGCTCGTGTAACCCATCTGCGTGAGCCAAGCCTGGTTGAACTGGATCTCGAGCACGGCGTCGTGGTACGTGGCATTGTTCATCTCCTCGTGAGTGAAGGTGTGCGAGACGTGGGCGAACTTGTTGCGGTTCGCGGCGTTGAGGAACCACGAGGCGAAGGGGTCGCTGGCAGGGCACTGCTGAGCCCATGGGTAGGTGGTCCACGACGAGGGCCAGTAGTCGATTCCAGTGCCCAAGGGCTTCTTCCACTCGTGGGCGACCTCGGGAATCTCGTCGTACCAGACGGGGGTGTTAGGGTTGCAGGGGGGGTTCGGGATGCTGTCGGCGGTGGCAGCCTCGATAGCGCCGTTGCCGTTGTGCGCCAGCTCCACGAAGTACTCGGAGCCGGCGGGGAGACGAGTGTTGATGTCGGCCATCCAGCTCACGTGGGCGTCGAGGTCCGCGGTCCGGATCCTGAACTCGTTGCCACTGGGATAGTAGATCTCGGTGGCGAGGTGGACATCGTCGACCTGGGTGCCGAGGTAGATCTTGCGCTTTCCGGAGACTAGATTGCGTGGGAAAACTGTTAGCGACCGGGAGATCGGCAAAGAAAGTTGTATCGCGGGGTTTGGATGGGCCACTTACAGACACCGCGGGTTACCCAGTGGATCCAGGCGTGCTGCAGGTAGTTGGAAGAGATGGCCCAATCGGTTGCCCAGCTGATGAAGAAGACCATCTGTTGACGGGTTCCAAAAGTGTTGATCACACCAGCAGTGGTGGGCGAGGAGAACGATCCCGAAGGCGCGAACTGGGCAAATTCCTTCGCGATCGTCGTGTCGACGATCGTGCTGGGAATGTGCCAAAGACCAACGGTTGAGACTCCGGCCCCGCTGATGACATCGCATGTTAATTCCAAATAAAAGAAGA
Organism: Cephalotrichum gorgonifer; assembly: GCA_900312665.1. Taxonomy (NCBI): domain Eukaryota; kingdom Fungi; phylum Ascomycota; class Sordariomycetes; order Microascales; family Microascaceae; genus Cephalotrichum; species Cephalotrichum gorgonifer. The sequence continues at coordinate 393,124 of ONZQ02000005.1, read as the reverse complement.
AAGTGGGGGTGTAGCCTCATCGGCCGGGGGCTCAACTCACGTCTTGAGGTTGGCGGTCGGGAAGTCGGAGTCGTCGGTGATGGAGATCGGCTGGTCAACCCCGGCAGCACAGCATCCGTCAGACCCAGCAGGTGTCGCGCCTAAAGTACCCCCGCGCGTCAGTAGAACATTCCACGGCTAAATAAATGAATCCACCCCTTCCTGGGTGGATCGAATCTTAATCCACGTATAAGAGGGTGCCTAAGTCGACGACAACTTACCGAATGCCGCAGTCGGGTAGACGTCGAGACGGACCATGCGGACGCCAAAGTCAGTCTGGTAGGTGTACAGCGTCTGGAGTTGCGTCTCGGTGAGGGCGCTGCGCCAACCGTCGGAGTACTGGTAAGAGACCTCGGACAGGATGACGATGCCGCCATAGTTCCCGAGAGAGGCCGACGAGTTGAGCTGCGGGAGCGTGAAGCCCTCCTGCGGGACGCCAACGGCCTCATAGGTGATGCCGTACCCCTCGAGACCGGCGGCAGCCATCTTAGCCTCGCCGGCGGTCCTGGCGAGCACGAGGATCTTGCCATCAACGGTCCTGATGCAGGCGTTCACTGTCGGCGCACAGAGCGCGACGAGCGACCCGAGGGCGCCGAGGGCGCGGAGTGAGAAGCGCATCTTTTGTTGGTGAGCCCAGCGACAAGAGAAAGGTAGGAAAGAAAAAGGCGAAACGAAATGAACGAGTGGCCTAGAGTCTAAACGAGTGACTAGTCTAGGAACCGGACACTTGCTGTCCAAAGACCAAAATGAAATCGGGAAAAGAAGGGGTGGCAGAGTCAAGACCGGGAGGGAGAGGGTAGGTATGCGACCACGGCCCTACGGGCCTCAAATAGGTAAGATGCTACTTGACGGGGCTAAAGAATCGGAAGGGCATAAGCGGTGCCAAGGGGGGTGAATGGGCCCTGGGTGGTCGAGCAAGCCATCAACAAGGACGATTCCAGGGCCAAGCGCCCCTGAGAATGGGCAGCATTTTTCGTTTGGGAACATGGGATGGCGAAGCGCCTCATTGCCAGACGTCGCTGGCGACAACGAATGAAGGGCATGCAGAATGAAGGAGAACCCATGAATAATTCCCCAACTCGGAAAGGGCTGAGGAAAACGGTGCCGCAACCGGGGTGGAGAAGCGGGACCCAGGCTTGGCGCTGCGTTGTAGTATGCACAGGGCCGAACTATTGATTCCCTTCCGGGAATGATGGCTCAGAGGAGGAGATTTCAGGAGCGGGGAGAGGCGCACGAGAGTCTGGGATCGGGCGCCAGGTTTGATTTCGTGGCTGGCGTGCGTGGACCGGAGATTTTCCTCGGGAGTGTCAGTGGTGAATCCAGAGAGACACTTGAGACAGATCGAGGCAGAGATGGATATCAGGTTGTCATTATCCTTGACTCCCCTGTGACACTTCCACACTCCGGTAAGGAGTCCTAGAAAGGAAGGAGCCGGGCGAGGGGAGTCGCACAAAGCAAAGGTCCTTCGCATTGTTGCAGTCTGACAAAGAGTGCTTTTTTTCTCTCTCTCACTGTCCCTTCCTTCTTCTTCTTCGGCCGCGGGGTCAAGGTAGGATTCGAGGCCGAACACGAACCATAGATACGTGTAGTACAAGTATCTCGGGATGGTGGGCCGCTTAGATCGCGCCAAGCGTCTGAGCCGAGGGTGATTTACGCCCGTATTTCGTGCGAGACAACCGTGGGAACGGAACGGTGGGTCCCAGCATCGCCTGTATCAGGGCAAACCAAACTTTTACTCGGAAGCACGAGGGACTGGGAGCGAACCTGGGTTGCAGACCGGGGAACACGGGGCGCGATAGAAGGGGGTGGGTTGGTCCAAGCCCGAGACACAAGTTTATGCGGCGCTACAAAGAGTCGGGCTGCGTTAGGCAAGTATTGGGTGAGTATTGACAATATTTAGCTCGGGTGGCAGGGGTCAGGGCAGGAAGGAGCAGGGGACAAGGGAGGAGCATTGTGGGCCTTGCGGCAGGTGCCGGTAGGGCTTACGGGCTCCTGCTCAACGTTACCTGTGGATCGATCGATGGCGGGTGTGAGCATACTTGTACCCGTATTTGTACCGTAACATGGGCCGCTTACGGAATTGGAACTGGAAGGAGAGCTTCCTTCCAATTACACAAACGTTAAAGGCCCACGCGGCCCAAGCAGACCATGATGCTGCTAACCGCAGCAAGATAATGGAGGGCAATACCTTCCGTCTTCTCCGAGGCAACCTGGATTTGATTCCACAGCGGGGAGATTATCAATGGCCCTGGATTCGGAATATTGGTGATGAGGGGATGTCACTGCCTGTAATAAATTGTAGTGCCTGCAATAGCGCTGACATACCCCCTGGTAATATTGGAAGGAACGTGGCTGAAAACGGTATTCGGAAATTTTAAGTCTCTCAGGGTAGGCAGGAGGTGGTGCCTACCCGTAGTGTGATACTTGTACGACCAAAAACATAAATATTGGAATGTGACGCCACAAACTGACCACGATCCGCTTCCCAGAGTACAAGGGCACCGGTAAACACCGTTTGGGGATGGTGTGCGCCGTTTCGGCAATCACGCCAGCACAACGTCAACCTTCGAGAGAGATTCTGTGGCACTGGCGCCCAAAAGGCGCATGTCCTTACCCTGCAGTTTTCCCTGAGCTCGTATTCTCCCCAACGCTGACGAGGCGAGATGGGATGATGCTTGCTGCTGCTCTGGTTTCTTGTTCTCTAATACTACACGCCCCCCTTCCCCATCGCCCCTAGTCGCCCCCTTGTCCTTGTACGTAGCCTTCCACCCATGGAGGCCCTCCAATCCAATCGGCCAGCACATGGCCGTCGAAAAAGGAAAGGGCGTGTCACGCTAGGGTATGGAGGTGGCCATGGCCCCCCACTCCAGGCACCCTGCAGTGGCGCGGAAGGTTTCATGCTGTCAGCCTACGTTGTGTCCTTGACGGACGTGATTCCAGCTACTCATAGGTGGGGTTAGTTAAACGGAAATGGTTTTCAATCCTCCGTCTTCACACGGCATTAACACCACCCCCGCCCCACGCCCACATTGACCGACCCCGGCCCACCTGAAGCCCCATCTTCGTGCCGGTACGAGGAATCGGATCTGCAGAGGGGGTAGCTGGCTGTGCTTGTATGCATCCAGTGGAAGAGCAGCGGTGGTCGCTTCATGCGAAAGATCCAACCAGGAGCGTAGAATGTGGGGAGGGCGAATGTTTTGTAAAAAGGGAGTGCCGATCATTACTAATGTCGGTGGCATAAAAACTTAAAGGGAAGCAGTGTGTTTTTTGTGCATTTATTGGCAAGGTGCATGTAACCTACCACCGCTACGCACGCTTTTATGGTTTTTTTTTTATGAGTGCGACTGAGAGAGAGTATTGCGAATCCTCTTGTACTCGTGAGGTTCGGCTCCATTCTGCAGTACGAGTAGGTTGGCAAATACGTACGACCATGAGTACGAGGACTTGTGTTACCGACTGGGTCGGCCCGGGCAAAGTCTAAAGCCCGGAGTGATTTGTCGCTGCTTGGACATGTGGTTCCTGCAGGTTTCCCACAAGTTATACCGCTCCTAAGTGTCGAGGTAATATGCGTAGGCTCGTATCCATGCTGGAGATATTAAATCCCCGTATCCGGTGGTGCGCCGGCCGGCCTCTTGTGAAACCTCATGTCGGTTGTTGCTTACAGACCCGGTAATTACTTCGATGATGCGATGTCGATGTTGGTTAGGTAATACTGCTTTAGTCTCGAAATAGGTATGGTAGCGATGGTGAATAAAGCAAAGGTTATTCGAGCACGCCCTGTCTATTTGTGGAAGGTGGGGATGGATGCACTCGTTTAAACTTCAGACGAGCTGAAGACAACAGCAGGAGAGACAAATGTGCAGGGTGGAGAAACACGCCACGGCCCCTGTCAGGCGTGAGTGTTTAGTGGGGTCAAGACACTGTCTCAGCGCCACCCGCAGGGGATCATCACCGCCAACACCGCCGATCCCTTTCGCGAGAATTCCCTGACTCGCAGAACGGAGCAGTCGGATGTGGCTCGTAACAGGGACCTACCTCCACATATTGGGTGATTGATATTGCCCTGTGAGCGGCACCATACGCTACTACTTCGACGTCGTAACGTAATACCCTATACTCCATACTCTCTACAATACTACTCGCACCGGTATTACTCGTACTCGGATAGTCTGCCACTACAAGTATTACTTGTATGGAGGCTTCGGTCCGCTGCGCCCAGGTCACGGGGAAAGCCGAACACCCGCTCAAATGAAATGCCGAGCCAATTCTGGCTGAGCAAGGCAGCAACCAGCCTGCCTCAGCTCGTGATGACGGACCATGATGGTGGCCATGTCATCTTCCCTCGCCCCATAAATCCAATACTACAATTACGCGTACGAGGCGCATTCCAATGCCAGCGGACGCCCTGTTCGTATGTCCGCCGCGCCGTAATACTTGCTCCCTTTCATACTACGAGTATTACATGTAACCATTCCACATTCCACATTCCCCCCGACCCCTCAGTGACACCCAAAACGAGTTGCTCGTAGTACAATTTGTCCCCCAAATAGGCAGATCGACATCGTACCCCAATTCGTCGTTGAGGAATTATTTCCTACCCCAGGGCTAAATTCTCCGAATCCTCTGAATTCTTACTCCGTACTCTCCTCATTTTCCCTCTGACTTTGATTCTTTTGATTTTCCTTTGCGCTGCCTCCCTACAACAGAGGCACACCACATTTCGGGGCGCATGCCCGAGGCTCAAAAGTTCCCGTCAGCAGGACGACCAACTGTGGATCGTCTCGGGAACTCGTAAATCATCCCCACGATCTTCCTCTCGCTTGGCTTCACTTCAATTCCTCGAAGCACCAGCCCCGGTCTTGAACCAAACACACCTCACCAAAAAAAATGTCTCAACACGGCTCCGATATCAAGCCGGGCGAACCTCAGCCCAGGCGATGGAAGCGCCTCGCCATCATCCTCGCCGTCGCCATAACCGTAATCGGGCTCGGCCTCGGCCTGGGTCTAGGAATCGGACTCAAGTCCGGCGATGACGACGACGGCGACGATGACGACAACAACAATAACGACAGCGGGACCCCCGGCGGCGGCACCAATCGCACGACGAAGTGGGCGCCCCAGGTCGGCGCGTCGTGGCAGATCATCCTCCGGTACCCGATGGAGCTGTCGGACTCAAGCGAGCTCACGCCCGACGTGGACGTCTACGACCTCGACCTCTACGACAACCCCACAGCGACCTTCTCGACGCTGCAGAAGAAGGGGAAGCGCGTCATCTGCTACTTCAGCGCCGGGTCGTACGAGGACTACAGGCCCGACTCGGGCGACTTCCCGGAGGAGGACCTGGGCAAGGAGCTGGACGGGTGGCCCGGCGAGAGGTGGTTGAACACCTCGAGCCCGAAGATCAGGGACATCATGGCTAAGAGGATCGCGCTGGCGAACCAGAAGGGGTGCGATGCTATTGACCCGGACAACGTCGACGGATTCGTAAGAGCTCCCCCC